>CAAKHD010004320.1:8486-22794 GCA_901007705.1 Fistularia tabacaria
AAAATAAAAAACACACAGACACCCGCTTTTTGAGGGGGGGGGGGGGGGGGGGGGGGGGGCTAGCGGTTCACACGACGCTTTATTTTGAAGCTCCAAGTTTTATGTTTTCATTACATGTAATGAAAACATAAAACATTGTTTTATTCATATATGGTATTCACACATCAGTAAAGGTCAAATTAATGTTGTCATTTTTCAAAGAAATATTAACTTTCGTTCCGCCTTTCCAGTACAGTATTCGAAATTTCCCAGAAAATATTACAGTATATGTACCTTGGAGGAGACATTAAATCATAAGAGCGCCCTTCTAGTTTGCTGTCTTTTCAGGCTATTGTGTGGTGCCATTGTGTTTTTTTTTAACCTTCAGAAATAACAGATTTGTCTTTCAAATGGCAAATGAGCTCCCTTTCAACACATCTCCCATCCATCCGCGAAGCTTTTAGACTTAATTGTCATACTTTCTACACTGACTACATTTTCTCACAGCTTTTAACATCTCTCCTTCATTGCCAGCCTCAATTTAATGTCACATCATGACTCTCACTTCTTATGTTTGTCAAATGCACTTAAAGTATAATAAAAATAATGGGGGAAAAAAATGATGAAGCAAAACCAAATGCGGGGTTACAGGATTGGTGGCTGTAATGATATGGACACCGGTGATGGAATTCCGCCAAGTACGCTGGCAGCAAATGCTGCAGCCCAGTTTATTTCCCGTAGAAACATTTATTCGAAGAAAGCTTCATCTGCACTTGTGAAGGATTTGCTACTTTTTGTAGAAGCAATTATTTACAGGGAGAATTGTTTGACTTTGGGAGTAAAAGCAGGTGTTGAGTTCCCCAAATGATTCAGAGTCCTCAAAAGTCAGTTCACAGCTGTTTACGAAATCAACTAACTTTGTCTCTGAGAACAAATATGGGCTTGAAAAAGAGGGGGTTCTATTGATAGTCATAATAAGTTGCTTTTTTTGCCACCAAGGCTTATGAATTAATCCTAGATGACATATTTTGGGGGTAAATGTGAAGCTTAGGCAGTATTTTAATGGCTTTATCAGAAGCTTCCAGCACAAAGTCACATCCACTCAAACAGCTCCCTCCCCACATGCCCCTTGCCTCTAGCTCAGATATTTCAAATATGCACAACAGCAAAAAATAGCTCAATGAATTTTGTGAGTGTGTGCATGCACACACATGCACACACATACACACACAAGCACACGCACACGCACAGCTGCATGTGTGTGCACTCGCACAATATCAGTCTTATTATTTTACTCACATCAACACCACCATGTAGAAAAGGAGTCAGAGGGTGGGACTGTTCAGCAGTGGGTTTTTTGAGTGGATGGCTCACCTGTTGTGAACAGATATGAGGACCAAACATTGCAAATTGTCCAACGTATGACTTTTCAAAAATCTCAAATCGCAAAAGATCTAATGTTCGCAGTGATCTGCTGTTCAGGCAATCAAAACTGACTGCGCGAATTTAGAAAATGTTGTCTCTTGATGTGAAACACAAAGGCACAACATGGGGGAATAAGAGCAGCCTTTATTCCACAATATAGCTGCGTTAAATATCCACAGGGAGTCCCGGATGGTTTCTGATCAAGGGTAATGAATGACTGATCATTCTCCTCCCACCTCCTCCATTTCCAGTTTCAGACAGTTGTGTTTTAAAGCACTCCGCCTATGAAAGCTGATAAGCCTCATACAAAAGGGAAGAAAAAGCAAATAAGCCCACATAATTATTAGCATTACAATGAACTGTATTTGTCCAAGTGATCTGATCAACGACCTGATTCTTGGGAGGATATGACTTGACGGTATGCTTCAATAACAAAACAATAAACCAATTGTGGGGGTGTGTGGGTGTTGGCCCTGTGGGAGGAGTTCTGTTATTGTTGTTGCAATACCTAGTAGTTGCCGATAGAGGTCAATAGAGGTCATTGATTTCTTAACAGCCCTGGAAAAAAAGGAAACAGCCTACCATTCCCTGAGGGGAAATCTTGTATCATTATACGGTTGTTTATCAGCCCTTTAAATGGCTCTGCGCAGATTAGAATGCGCAAGACAACAAAAGCTGAGAATCAAAAGGCTGACTGTCCGTCAACGGCGACTGAGGACAGTGTTGCATCAAGTGAAGAAGTGTGGGAACACTTGAGGATGGCGGCTATCGGAGAGCATGCAGAGCTGAGCTGGTGCATCATGCCACAGAGGCGTGTTGCTATAGAAGCAAGGGCACGTTTTACAAAGGGACATTGCACACCTACACACAAAAGAACTGTTCACTTAATGTGCTCCTGAGGGACTCGCTCACTGCAGCATACCACTCATTTCTTCCCCTTCTAACTTTCAATCACCATCCCTCTCTCTTTTCAGGGTGCATGTGTCTCATTCTCTGTATTAAAAATGCCTCTGGCCTTAAACTGTTGAATATTTCATGTATTCTAATTTTTCCAGCTGTCTTAAGTAACTTTTCCGGTATCTTTGTGCCTCCTTATTCATATTATTCAATCTATACGTCAAACCACTCAACAGATGCTATATTATCACTGCAATAATGATACAGGTCCTCTTATTTTACATGAGCGGTGTCTCATTAATAACAAATTCCCTTCCACATGCTCCCCCATTCTTCCAACTGAGCCCGCTCTGAAACCCGGGACTTCACCTCAGACTGCTATGATAGTGGCATGCATTGATTGGGTTTCAAATCTTCACGGAGGTTATAAGATATTCTGACAGAAAGCCCACAGTAGTCCGGATGAATGGGTGAGGTTTTCGTACACATGGGTTTACCAAGGCCAAACATTCGTAATGACCTGAATGATTAAAAGAAAAGGGAGAACTAGCTCTGAATATTAATCATAGATTTGAATTGACACAGGACTGAACCAGCTTTTACAGTCTAGACCCGTCCTCCTTCAACAAGAAAAAAATATTCCAATCGAATGAAAAGGCTTTTAAAAATGAAATTAAACAGTGTCCCTGACTTAATTAGGTTGCCTGTAGATACCAATGGTTTTCATTAAGTATCTCATTGAATCCCCCACCACACCCCCATTCTCCCATTTGACCCTCACTATTTCAACCTGCAGAATTTGTCCACAGGTTAAAATGCTATTCATGAGCCATTTCACTTCTCCATTTATGGAACCACTTTGTCCCCTTGGGTTCAGTTCTCGGCTTCAATTCCGTCCTTCCACTTCCATCAAGCAGTTGAAGAGGGGCCAGGGAGGGTGCGGGGGGGTCTAGGGGAGTGCACAGCCCCGTTGAGTCAAACAGGCACAAACATCTCCATGCATGCATCATAGGACCCTGCGGGACCAGCATGATTAGAAACTGGATGAGACAAAGGGGTCAGTGGTTGCAGTCAATCTCTTACAGGTCTCCGGGTCTCTCATTACTCATTGATTGGTCACCCGACGCAGCGGCATCATTCTGCAAAGCGTGCTATAATTACTCGACACAAAAATAACGCGAAACAAACATAATACCATGCACATATTCATATGCCCAAGTCCAATGGGTTTCCCGAAAGGAAGGAAAACCACAGCAGAAACTGTCATTTGTCACAGAGAGTACCGGTGCTATGCTCTCCCTTGGGGCTTAATTTTTTTGTAAATTTCTGGCTGTGCTGGTTGTGTTCAGGTGCTTCTTTATTGTTGCTTTTTTTTACCTTTGTCTCTCCTTGATTTTGTGAATACTTTCGGTGGTTGTTGAAAGCAAAAGGAATATAATAGTTGGGAGTCCTTGAGTTGTTGTGTTTTTGTTTTTTGTCTCTTGTTTTTTCTCTCCCAAAACACCAAATATTTTTTTATTATAATCGAGGACAAATCCGGCAATTATCTTGAAGTGAACGCTGATGCAGATTCAAGTTGAACTTTAAACATATTAAATTATACCGTTAACATTAGCCCCCTAAAACATAGTCGTCCAAACTCATCTTAATCATTACACGAGGAGAACTGCAACAAACAAAAATTGGTATCCATTACTTATGTTTTGAGAAAATTCTGATTTAATGTCATTTTAATGCGTCTAAAACTCCAGTGGATTTTTTGCCTCTTTGAGGTTCATGGTGCTTTACAAGTGGTGACGCCTCTCCATTATTAATGATTGGCCTGTACTGCTACAATATATCACCTGTGCCCTTAACATGGCTAATTACGCATTCATGGACCATAAGTAAGGAGGACAAATGAACTGTCTGCACTTGCATTGTTTCATACTAATTACCACAGTAAGCCAGATGCTAATGAGTTTTATTACCATCCATATGTTTCTATTTAATTTATTACAAAATTATAAATCTGTATTTGGTCATTATGATCATATGTAATTACAAAGTACATGATAACAAGGTACGTTTCAATGCCAGAGGTTGTTTCCAGGGCTCTACGCACATCAAGTCACATTGCAAGTCTAGAAATTTGGATTCAATATAATTCAATTACACAAGGTCAGGACAGCTGTACGTCAGGGCAGTTCCTTGTGGCACAATAAACCTTCACCGGTGGCATATTCCCAAAGCTTTTAAAGACCACACAACCTGCAGAGATCGAGGTCAACCATGTTAACTGACTCCTTGAAAAACCAGAACAGATCTATGCCCCATAGGCAAGCTGAGAGACCTCCTGCTGCTGAAACCAAGAGCGGCGCAGACGCGCAACAGGACAAATCTGCCTTCTGTACGCCACGACTGCACTCCGATGCCCAGAGTCATGAAGGGACTGTAACAAGTCATGAGGGAATAGAAGAGTCGTCAGGAACAAAGTTGCACAAAAATACAAATGAAGTGAAATGGCTCAGATATAAAACGGAAAGAACAGAAACATATCACCCGCTGCGATGAAACTTTGACTGTTTGTTAGAATCCTTGCATGTATGAGCTTTTCAAGAAATAAAAACAGGAAAATGTTTCCACGTTTTAGGGCATTTCGGCTCTGTAGTGCCGCGGCACTGCTCACCTGCAGCCCTGCTGTGTGCACAGTCATTGAAGACGGAGGCAGGACAGAACTCCACAGTTTTTGTTTATACACATCATTGGTGAGATGTTTGTCGCAAGAAAGCCAACATACTTGTAACCAGGGAAAAAACTGTTCTTTGGGTTCATGATAAAATACAACACATGCACCGAATTTCCCTCTCAAACAATCGTCCGCCAAACCATTTATGTAACCAATCATTTTGTTGCTCTGACATGAGCGTTTTGTTGACGTTTAAGTTACACGTGTAAACCAGCTTCGAGAGCAGACAGGCGTTGAATGCGCACAGCACTTGATAACATCACAACATTTAACAACACGAAAGCATGACCGCAACCTTTTTTTTCTTTGTTGAAAAGCAGGCCCTGTTACCCACAAAGGACTGCAGTACTTTTGAACAATTGCTCGCAAAGCAACCCCAGTTACCCGGAAGCACTCGGCATGCATCTGTTTGCTCAAATTCCGCACCCACCTGCAATTAAAAACGTGAAAAAACCACCGATCTGAAGAAAAGAGAATGCCACACAGCCGAGGTGAGATATGTATGACGCCGATGTTTCACAGGTATCTGCTATAAAGCAGTCAAGGCAATTCAAGCCACTATTCAAGTACTGTTTTTATTCTAGAGGGCTTCATTATACCCAAACAAACAACGAGTATCTGAACATAGTGAAGATTGGCAGCCAGAAAATAGTGAACTCCTGCTAGGCTTGGGTTTTAAACACCTCCTCAGGTGTTGTCAATCAGGTAAAAAGCTCATGCGAAACACAGACTATTGAACTGCCACTGCAGCAAGGCCAGTGAGGATGCAGGGAAACGGAACGCTTCAACACTAAAAACTAAGGAACTCGAGTCCCTTTGCAGATCTTTCCTGTCTGCCATTCTTCAGGGGAAAATCGAGTGGGCAGCAGCCGCGGAATCAGCAGAACATACAGGAAACCATTGGTCGCAAGGATTTCTCAATTCATTCCATAACTGAATTTGTTGACTGACCGCCAAATGTTTGCAGATGACGTTGTGCTCTGTAGTGAGAGCAGGGAACAGGTTGAGGAAAATCTAGAAAGGTGGAGCTATGCTCTGTAAAGGAGAGGAATGAAGGTTAGTCGCAGCCAGAATATATGTTTGTAAATGAGATGGACCCAAGTGGAACGGTGAGGCTACAGAGAGCGGAGATCAAAAAGGTGGAGGATTTCAAGTACTTAGGGTCAACAGTCCAGAGCAACAGAGACCGTGGAAAAGACGTGAAGAAACGGGTTCAAACGGGGGGAGAAAAGTGTCAGGGGTGCTATGCGATAGAAGAATATGAGCCAGAATGAAAGGTGTGCAAGACAGCGGTGAGACCAGCGATGCTGTATTGTTCGGAGACTGTGAAGAAAAGACTGGAAGCAGAGCTGGAGGTAGCAGAGATGAAGATGTTGAGGTTCTCTTTGGGAGTGACAAGGATGGATAGGGTCAGGAATAAGTCGATCAGAGGGACCGCATATGTTAGAGGTCAGAGAAGCCAGACTGAGATGGCTGGGTCATGTACAGAGGAGGAAGAGTGAATATATTGGCAGAAGGTTACAGGGATTGGAGCTGCCAGGCAGGCGGTCTCGAGGAAGACCGAAGAGAAGATTTATGGACGTAGTGAAAGAGGACATGAAGTTAGTTGGTGTGAGAGAAGAGAATACAGAGAATAGCGTTAGACGGAAGAGGTAGATTGGAAAAGCCAGAAGGGCAAGAAGAAGAAGAAGAAAAAGAAGAGTTTTTTGAGTTTAAAAATTCCCTTCAATGAAACGTTGGGGTTTGACAGGCATCCATTCGGAGACAACACCTAACGACACTCAGTACTTCTCAGTGGCAGGAGATCAACTAAGAATGGGAAAATTATCTGGTCATGGCTGTTGACAGAACACAAAATGCCTCCTATCGCCCAGGTAGAAATGAATTCCCCCAAGTTGCCGGTTAACAAAGAGAAATTGAACTCCACCTTTAGGCGAGTCTTAATCAGTGCTTTCAAAACTGGCACTGGACTCTCGTCCCCTTCATTTCGGGCCTTCGTTTTCCGGGTCAGCCGAATGGCCAATTTAGCTGAGCCCGACAAAAAGCTCATTATTAGAGATATTTTCTTATTGGTCTTCGAATAATTTGGACCAAACAGAAATAAGTACAAAGTAAAGGTAACCCCCAAACCTAAAAAGAAACCCCGTAAGAAAGTAAACAATGACAGCAACCTGGGGCATTCGACAAACAAATGAGGCAATGCTTCCCGGCGTGAACAAAACAAACAGTCCCCCGTCACCTCGGGCTCAAAACGTGCCCTGTAGGTGTTGGCGGCTATGGCGCCGTGCACAATCCTCCGCTGGAGGTCACCGGCCCACTTGTCCAGTGGTGGCTTATATAAGGCTCGCCAACTCTTGTTAGGATAGAGTGGCTTAAGAAGAAGAAGAAGGAGAAGATGAAGGAGAAGAAGACCAGCCACCAAATAAAAGCCATCACTGAGATTTCACGTGCATACAGGAAATAGAAACACTCATGTCAGTTACTCACTGAGCAACCCTAAATGCTGAAAACTAGTCTTCAGCATAAGCTTGCAATCAAAAAGTCAAATAAATAAATCAAACAACAAGCAAACTTCACCAGCGGAAAGGCAGCTTCCAGGCAACTAAGGTATTCTACATAAACAGAGAAGTCCTTATTAATATTCTATACATTACTCACTAACCCTTTGTCTCATAGAGGGAAAAAAGAACTTGAACAGAGGACAGTTCAGTCATCCATGAATTAATTATACATTGCCATGTGCAGCAAAAGGTGGGCAAAAAAGCAAGAGCCTGACACAACAAGAGAACATGATGGTGACAATATTTAAACCTTCGAATACACGTCATTCAAGTCATTTTGAAAAGGAAAAAAAAGGGGCACTTATTACCTTACTATTCTTTGGCAGACCTGCATCCTTGCGATGGGCCGATAAGATGTGTGATTACACACTTCTACCCGACATGTAATATATTCTGAACATCCTTAAATAATTATAAATTCAAGGATTCAAGCAGCTGCAAAGCCGCGGTTACTAAGGTAACATGCAGATGGATGAGTGTTTAGCTACCCTGGACTTGAGAGCTAAAGCATAGCAGGTGAATCAAGCCAAATTAGGCAGTACACTGTGGAATCAGGTTGCTCGAAGGAATGCTGAATGCTTGAGGGCCCCTGGTCTTCTGCTCCATCTCCCAGATGGAGCCTGAGTCTGCTCTAATTAGAGATTATGGAGGCTTCTCCACATCCTCATCCAGAGAGTAGGGCAGGACAACAGGGATACATATGTTAAGAGTTACAGTAATTACAGGAACGCTGTACGCAGTCTTGAGCCTGAGATGATATGTGAGCTTGCGATAAAGCCCGGGTTGATGAGCGAAAGGATTTTAACACGTTTTGTTGAAGGTCGGACGCGCTAAGTGCTGCACGGCGGACACTGAAATGCAGACAGCCAGATATAAACATGTGACAAAACAAAAAAAAAAAAAAGATTGCAATAAAAATGAAAAAAAAACCAACATATTTATCAAACTATAACAACATCCCTTCGCGGTGCCTTTTAAAAAGTGAGCACAGAATAACTTTTATCAATTTACCATTTGATCGTCTGCGCATTTATGACTCCACTAACTGCCATTTGTGACAATCACCCAAAAGAGAACTCATCTGAAAATTAGAAACACTGCAAAATTTCCGTCAGTGAGAGAGATACCAAATTAATAACATTCAGCGTCCTGCTGTGTCACTTTAGATTTTTTTTCCTGAGCCCACAGAACTGAACAAAGTAGCTGCTTTTGCAGGGTTTAAGGTGCCTGTTAATCCCCTCCCTGTGTGGTTATAGAAGTAAAACACATTTCCGTGCCCATGCTCTATGGCACCAGGCACTGGTGTGTGGCTTAAGCTCCAAGCAACAAGGAAGGGAAGATTCAGACATTTTTTTCCCCTTGGAGATATTTTTTCTAGTATCGTGCTGTTGAACGCATGTATTTTAGGGATTAGTGGCTTAATCGACCTTGTAATGGGGTGATCACAGAGGCATGCAGGCATTGAGAGAAGTGAACACACACATGATGGGATGCACACTTACAATATTCTCCCATCCACACGGATATTTAGACAAAAGCACTTAAGCAAACAAATCTGTGTGTCTTTGCTTTATTAAAAACACACACCTGTCATTGGATTTCTCCCTCATTCCATAGGCCGCCGTATTGAATAACACCGGCTATCCCCCCCCCCGCACACACACACACACACACACACACACACACAGATATATACATATAGATAAATACACATATACATTCACACTAATAACGACATACTTCTCCCCAACCGCCCAAAAAATGTACTCTCGCACCACATAGTGCACCAGAGTACATTGGACACCTTATCGCAGCCTCCACCCACTGCTCCCTGTGTAATATGCTGTGGCTGCACAGGGTACATTGCACTGCAGACTGAGGGCACTCCAGGCGATCAGTGTATTGTCTCAATGAACAATGAGCACTCTGGCTAATGCTTCTGTGGACTCCAGAGGTCAGCCCTGTGAGTCACCCTCCATGAATTTCCCATACTATACGTCCATCTCTTTCTCGCTCGCTCTCCCTTCCCCTCTTTCCACGGCGGGTTTGTTTGCCCGCTCTGCCCCGGTCGCTCCGTTTTCTGACCGGTGCGGTAAAATGGCTTGGTATTGGAGGCAGATGTGTATGTGAGTAATCCTTGTTTTATCTCATATCGGAGATAACACAGTTGTGGAACGTGGTTGTGGAATCCAGTGCAGCGTGGCTGATAAGATGAACAAACAGTTGGGATCATTAGAGCGAAGACATTGTGTAATCACTGCTCTAATCTCCCCCTAATCCCAACATCTCCGACCTGCCAGGGGCTCAAAAGCGTGTGGACCTATATGGACCACTCCAAAACGCGGGCCCCTGTTCACATACAAGGCACGCATACGGCCGCCGCTCAAATCAAGCTCAGAAAACACAAACATGCAAAAGTGTAACTTGGCAGCGCAAACACACACACACACATACGCACACACACATGCCAACTCTCCACATTCTATTTTTTTCAAAACTAATAACAGGCTGTGCGCACATGGCCGGCCCAGAGGAAAAAATCAATACTCCCTCTGACAAAATCAAGATTTCTTTTATCCTTCTACTCTTTTTTTCTCTTTTTGCTTTTCCCCCCACTGCTCTGCTTTCCTCTCTCTCTCTCTCTCTCTCTCTCTTACTCTCTCTGTTTTTCTTTCCTCAGTCGACATTGGCAGCTTCTAGATCTCAGTGGAAGTCCTTGGAGCATCGGGCACCAGTCGCTACCCTCACTGATCTTCGGTGGTACTCGCCCTCTGAGGCTGATCGATTAAAATAATAAGCTATTTTCCCAGGATGCTCATCTTGCCCGTGTGACCCGCACCTCTGGCCAAGCCCAGTCCATTTTCTAGTCCATTTTTTTGTGTAAACCTGGCTCCCGCAGCACTGGGTCAAGACGGCCGGTTCCAGCCTTTTCATACGGTTGAAAGCAACTCCGGGATAGGCTTCTGCTCTCTCATCGTGGCAAGACAAAAGGGAGAAAAGGGAGAGGGGGCCAACTGGGGAAAGAAGGACTGAAAAGAAAAACAAGCAGACACTAAGCCACCATAAGTGGTGTCTAATTCATCCAAACTGGCATCTTTTCATCTCTAATGGAAAAGACAAATTGAATATCTCTGTTTAAGTGCTTCTGCAGATGGACAATAGAGAAAAAAAAATACCCAAACAAAGGATGCGCTGAATAAGATGGGCAAGGTTGAAGGAGATAATTTGCGTATTCTGCTGGCTGCAGTGATTCCACGCTGGCAGACAGGGATATGCCACGACTGGGAAGTAAGAAAGAAGCGGAGAGGCAGATATAGCCGGGGGGGGGTTGTGGGTTTTTGTTTTTTGTTTTTTTGGTTTGGCACCATAAAAATGCTTCAGTCATGCCAATAAATCCCATTTGAAATTAATTGAATTGACAAAGGCAACCAGTGAGACAACTGCGGAGAAGAGAGGGGAGAAAGGTGTCAGAGCAGGGAAAAGGAAAACTCATTACAACCTCTCCTTATAATATATAGATCTCTCATTTTGTTTCCACAGTTTGTTTTATTTATTTGAAGTTAGTGGCTTAATGAGATCCCAGTGGCACTACAATAACCAAGAACGGGTGGGGTGTGGGGGGGTGTTGAGATAGGAGACAAAAACTCGCAAGAAAAGAAAAGAGGCACGGTGAAACACAAGCAAGCACGGGAACAGGAGAGAAAGTAAATGTCTTTGAATCAAAGTAACAAAAGGACGAACAATGTAAGGGGAGAAAAAAAAAATAGACTTTCATGCAGCATTTCACTGATGATGGAATTACAGTTTTCCACTTAAACTTCACAATTTACCTTTTTTTATTTGTGTCTGTACATGCATACATACATACACGAAGGCCCCCCGATGCAAAAAAAAACGACAAAAGGCAACGCTCAGCCACACTGAGACTGGAGCCCAATGCAGATCTCCTAGCACCACGCTGGCTGAGAGCGGTCGGCCGACGTGCCACGGCACCCTGCCAGCTCTTTGTGCCGAGCAAAGGAATGGAAAACAGATGCCACGTAAAATGCCCTGGCATGGGGGCCGCGTATTGATTCTCTTGCTCTCTTTAAACAATACCGCTTTATTACTTAGCTCGATACACTGGGTGGTTGCGTGAGCGTCTACGCGTGTCCTGTGTGCAAGACCACGTGTGTGTGTGTGTGTGTGTGTGTGTGTGTGTGTGTGTGTGTGTGTGTGTGTAATCCTTTATGTGCACAAGCTACCCACTGGAATTATTGACAACTGCAGTCCGCTCGGCTCCTTTTTAAGATTCACACATAACTATGTTTTAATATATTCTTTGAAAGAGATGATACTTCTTGGCAACTTCGTGTTATCTGAAGAACAGGAAACAGGTACAGAGCCAGCCAGAGAGGAATGATCAACTTTCTCCTCAGGTGCAGATCAGACCTTGGGGGTCTCATTTACATACTCTCTGAATTTTTTTTTTCCTCTCTTTTTATTTCACATGCGATTTTTCAAATATTTCATTCAACTTCCTCTCGATCATTTGGACCAAAACTGCATAAAGCTCTGCATTTGTCGAGAGAATCTTTATCGACTCTTTGCATGCTGTTTTCCCATCCTAAGTAATTGCCTTCCACTTGCCTCTTATGATGTCCCATTTTCTCTTATCACCGTCTTCCACTCTTATACAGTGCTTCACACTCAGTTCACTTCTTTCCTACATCATCAGCCAGGTTCATAGCTGCCTCATAAATGTCAAGCTCACTGTTTTTCCATAGTAAGATATGATGCCCGCTAACTTATTTGGCTTGCGATTCTCTGCAAGGAGAGGATGTGGCAGAGGAGTTTGAGTGTGTGTGTGTGTGTGTGTTTTGGGAAGGGTTGGAAGGGGCGAAGGGGGTAATGAAAAGGTACGTGTGACGAATTTAGGCAAGGGGCAAGGAGGCAAGCTGTGTAGCGATGAAGAAATGAGAGGAGATGAGGGCATGGCAGAGGGGGGAGAAGTCTGGGGAAAAATGCAGAGTTGAAGGGTTCGGAAGAGCCAAATCAGCACTTTTGCAAAACACTTTAGGAGCTACACACACACACACACACACACACACACTGGCACACACAAACACACACACACACAAACTCCTGTACACAGCCAACCTGCATGTTTTGCTGTATGACCATTATGAATATCTACCATATCAGGATGTCAAACTGGGCAGACTCAGCTCTTGGAACAGCGACTCCCTGTTGCGCCGTGAAGCTATTACATGGTCTACCAGAGCTAAACTAATAACGTGGACCGGATCAACCGGCTTCCCACTTCCTCCTCAGATCACTACGTATTATGGGAGTTGTGGCATCTACACCGCCCACTCACACCAGAGACCCCCTCTCACCTTTATCCCACACAGAGGAAGCACACAAACAACGCTTGTCTCCTGTCACTCCTAACCTTGCATGTGTCGCATTTCATCCCCCAAAGCATAAATAAGGTGCTGCCGCGGGTCATCTGGTGTCCATCCGCTGTCACTGTTTTATTGTGTTGTTTTGTTTTTGAATGTTTGTTGTTGTTAATCTGTTTGGAAAGCCGTGCCAGGCTTTCACAAAGCACTTTCCACTAAATTTACTGTCGAGGTGACTGAGCACACATCTGTCCTTTCGTCAAACAGAGCTCACACCAAAACTCACATTCCAAACTCGTGGATAAACACATCCAAAACTCAAATCCCCCGCATCCCAGCACACGTGCGCTTATGCATTTCCGAGTGGTGGGATTTTTACTGCTGTCAGAGGCAGTCTTGTTTACTACCAAATAGGTGAAATCTGTCCTTTTCCTTTTTTTCGAAAGGGATTGCTATGCTTTTCTGCCGGCCGAATCAATTCTATTGACTGGACTGAGTGATAAAGAAAGATGAAGCTCGGAAAGAATTGTATTTAGCAGCGAGGATTCATTGACTCCAAATGTTTCAATTACACCGGGTTGAAATTTCTCCATGATTTGATTTTAGATCACGTGTTCGGCTACCACAGGTATTAAACAGAATCCTTAAGGCTGGCCTTGGAGCACCGAAAGAGCAGAGAATTAGGATGTCATCGATCCATTTCCCCCTTTCCTTTATTCCTTCTGCCAAACGCACATGAATATCTTATCTGCCAGACAAGACATTTGGCTTCAGGTGTCACAAGATTGTGTAATAAGACGGCGGAATTTGACTACAGTCTGTGTGTTTGCACGGAAAGGGGTCCTTCGGGAGGCTGTAATGGAACACCATAAATGGACTCACAAGCACCAGTCTGAATGGCTTTATTGCAAGTGGTGGCACACAAACTGCAGAGTGTGTCTCACCGGCGTGGTGTGTGTTTTACATGAGACACACCCGCAGGCATAATGTGTGTGTTTCCGCGTCTCCGTTCCTGTCTCTCATCGACGCACGCACGCCCGTGACGCCCCTCCCTCGCCGCGGCCCTCTATTTTTTCCCTCCATCAACTCAATGACACCCAGCAGTGGGCCGTGACATTACAGAAAAACAGAGCAATGGCAGGAGTGGGAGGGTGGGAAAGGGGAGGGTGGGCAGGAGGAGGAGGAGGAAAAAAAAAAAAGAGGGGGGGGGGGACATTGCAGGAAGGAGAGATTGAGACCGGGAGGGCAAGCAAGGGAAATTAAAAGAGGGGTTAGGGGGGTAGCAGCTCAGACCGAGAGGAAGCAGGCGAGGGAGTAACTAAGACGTAAGTGAG
>CAAKHD010004320.1:22814-48025 GCA_901007705.1 Fistularia tabacaria
AGCCGCCCGGGGGGGGGGACGTTAAAAAAAAAAAAAGGAAGGGGGGGGGGGGGGGGGGGGGAAGGGGGGGGGGGGGGGGGGGGGGGGGGGGAAAAAAAAAAAAGGGGGGGGGGGGGACATTGCAGGAAGGAGAGATTGAGACCGGGAGGGCAAGCAAGGGAAATTAAAAGAGGGGTTAGGAGGGTAGCAGCTCAGATCGAGAGGAAGCAGGCGAGGGAGTAACTAAGACGTAAGTGAGGGACAAGTGAGTGATTTCCTCAATGTCATGAGGCAACACGGGGTTGGCTGCTGCCATGGGTGAAGGAGCGGTGAAGCAAGCTTGATGGCATACGCATGATGAGAGGAACTGGTCTCCTTGAAGGAAAGAGCTCAATAATTCAACGGGAGGTGGAAAAAGAGAGCGAAGGAGAAAAAGGTGACAGAATAGCAGTTGCTGTCTGATATGCATCTAGAATGCACTGTCGCGGAGACCGGCGGTACGAGGGGGTTGTTGACGAGCCCTACGAGTGCCACCCGGCCACATACGGATGTGAGATGTGTCAGAAAACACCCTGCAGATGTGCCAGTGTTTGTGGTCCGGAGGCAGCTGCAGTTTACGGTATCAAAAACTGTTGTCCTGCCCTGTTAGTTCCCAGTTAGATCTTTGTGCAAGTCATCACTTCGGCACAATTAATTCACAACGGCAGTTGCATAGCGTGACCACACTCACAGCTGCCACGGGCCTGCAGAGCAGATGCATGCAGGGGAATTGTGTCCGTATGAGAACTGCGGGGAGTCTGTTCAGAGCCCCAAATGCTCATCGCACAACTCCATTCTCCATTTGTCCACACGAGCATGGTGTTCGGAATGAAACCTGAGAAAACGGTTTGCAGACGCATAAGGGATTTCCATTTTGCCTTCTGAAAGGTACGGAGCCCAGGACTTACATGGCATGTAATGAGGGAGTAAGAAAGAAGAATGAGGGCACATTAATTCAGAGATTTTGCTCTTAGGTAAATTAATGTTGAGCAGGATGAGAATAAAAAAGGGGTCACGCTGGGTGAAGCTGTGACAAGAGGACATAGATTGGAATTCTTCTTAATGCTGAGGCTTTACATTTGTTTCCACAGGGCAAATTCTATTCTCATCAAGTTAAAAAGATTTAGAAGACCTGAATTGTTCCTAAGTTGAACGATAATAGCCAAGCTAATTAGAAGCAGGCTTCAATTAAGCATTAAGCAACAAGATAATCTCATCCGTGGTGCTTTTTGGGGTTGATGTTTTTTCTGACATTGATGTCTGCGGGTGATGGGGCTGCAGTGCATCCTGCTGGTTGAGAGCAACCACAACAGCCCTCACAACAAACTTCGCCATCTTTCTATTTCGTTATTTTTCCTTTCTTTTCCCCCTTCCGCTTACCAGAAGAACCCGCAGGAAATTCAGCAAAGCCGTGATGAACAGCCTGTGATCCACTAAGAAAACAAATGCATTTTAGCATATTCCCTACGCAGAGGCATTGCACCTTTGAAGGATTTCAGTGGGTAAACACGCAGCACCTTGAATAGTTTAAAAAAATGACTGATCATGCCAGAACGTTGTCATGTTCGTTCTTAATATAACACCTAAGGTCATTCCTCTAGCCAGTGAAATTCCCTATTAACAGAGAAATGATAATACACACAATCAATACATGGAGACTACGGTGAAAAATATCAACAAAACTTTGTAGCGAGTTCTTGATATTAATAGGGGCAACAGATTATCAATTTCACATCTCCCTCCTGAAACGGAGTTGATCATGGGAATCCGTGACAGTGATTTGTAATAAGAGACATCCCACAAACTAATAAAATGTTTTCCCCAACATAGATATAATTAACGTGTGTCTATACAGCAAAACCTGCATATACCAGTCCAGATCCCAGCTGACATTAGCCAAGAGGTGAGGCGCATCCCGGACCATTCAATTTCTGGCCATTGTGGAGAGACAATCCAACGTTTCACTTCTTCATGTACACCAACAGGCAATTGTGAGTCTTCAGTTAACCCATTCCTTTATTTTTGCCACCAAATTCGAGCTACAAACCTTCTTGCTAAGGGTGGCACGAAGGCGCAGTGCACGCCCTTAAAAAAGGGCACATATTTGCTTTTTATAGCACCGTCTTGCAAACCCGAGTCATGGTAATCAAGTTCAATTGACTCTCAATATGAAGTAAGTTACTTTATTTTTTATTAACTTAGTGATGTTAAATGGTCTAAAAGGGTTCACATTAAAACAAATGGGCTTTCTCTGGTTTGTTGCAGATAGCAATAAAGGCTGGAATCCACATTAGCTATAGACGTTGGTGCGGTCTAATGTGCAACTGATAGAGCTGTTAGTGGTCCAGCCAGGCTTTGAATACAAAACAAATACACAAAAAGCCCCTTAATAGGACCATAATAATAATATGATAATCACATTACTTCAATTAATATGGGTAATTTATAGCATACCTTACCAGGCCAAAGCAGTCACTGCTACTCTGCTAATACGGAGAGGAATTCTCTGGCTCTGTGAGAACATAAATTTCCTCATATAAACCATAAAAACGTCTTAATTTACCATCCTTTAACCTCAATGAATCAACAAGTTTTACGACGCCCATTTTATTGATTTAATTTGGCTGGCTGCCTCAAACAACTTTAGCAAATAGCATTTTAGGTAAAGTTTTCAAAAAAATATGATTCCATGCTATAAAACTACATACTATAAATAACTCTGGAGAGCTCTTGAATGGTGAAAACTTGAATTGGGGTCACAAAAGATTTAGAAGATGGCAATTAACATGATTAGTAATATATCAGAACAATATCAGTAGTTTAAACTGGTGCAGTCAGGGCTGAATCTGAACTGAGAGATGCAAATATCCATAGAAAAAAGGGCAGATTTGTTTAAAATATTCCAGGTTAATCATAATAATGTGCAATTTGTTTTGTTTAGAAATGATAAATGAATCTGGGGAAATACAAAAAAAAAAAGAGAGATTACAAGACATATAGGTAAATGTCATTCAGCAACAACACCATTCAGGATGCAAGTGTCATGATTTCTTATAAATGTTGCTTGATTTAAAGTTGGTATTTATTACTGAGCTACATGTGTACAATTCTACCCCCGACAGTTGAGGTATGAGTGAGGAAAAAAGCAATGTCATTTCATTTCAAATATTTCTAGTGGGTGAGTCACTTTGACATGCAATGCAAATATGGAACTGTAATTTTAGTTTGTGTGCTTTCTCTCCATTGATCATACATGATACATAGCATAACGCAAACGTTGCATTTCCATACTCCGCAATCGGAAAACCCTCTCTCCAAGTTGGTTCAATTTACCACAGCGGAAAGAGCAAGACCTTTCATTTCCAGAATGCATTATTCACTGCAACTCTCTTGGCAGCGGGTAAGAACTTATCTCTTGAAGTAACCCTGGATCCTCCTTTTTACCATTCAAGACTTGTCTACAAATGTTTTGAAATTGCTTGCTTATCTAATATTTCGATGCACAGTTGAAACAATGGACTGAGTTTCTTGGGACAAAAATGGCGGCCGTAGGAAGGCGTGGCATGGAACCTCGTCTGCATGCTTAAATGGTTTCGAGGTGCGCACCGGAAACACCAAATGATCACTATTTTTCGTTAAATTAGATTTTCTGTTGGACGAATTTTGATTTTCATCCCGTCTACCCAGACGCTCTGCTAAATATTTTAGTGGGGTTCAATGATGGATGAATATTTTTTCAAGGTCCTAAATCAAGACCCTTAGCTCCCTGTTAAGTCAATCTGTCCACTTCTTGGAGGAGAATTTGAGATGTGGATGGTATTGACCTTTTCCCATGAACTTCAGCTTGAAAAAGCATAAAAGGATAAATGAAACACGATAGAAGAAAGCTGTAAAATGAACCCAGATCAATCGCAAAGGCCGTATTGTCGAATAGGAACAACCACATGCATACGGGTCGGCCGACACGACGTACTGTCAACTTACAACACAACATACACACAAAATCATCTTTTAAACACATGCACATGGGTTTGTGTGTGTGCTACCGCATATCTTTATTTGGCTTACCAGATATTTGAATCTGATATTTGATTGATTGATTGATTGATTGATTGGTTGACAGCCTGCAGACAGGTGACGCCCACGTCAGTGCTCGGCGACAGTTTCTGCCGCACAACACATGGGGAGGATGGAAATGGTCCGAGGGGGGAAACAAATCATTTTCTGTCCAAGAGAGAAGAAAGGGAAGGTTAAAATGGGGAGTTTATCTTTGAAATGAAAATAATGTTTTACATTACCAGTAAATATGTCTGTTTTCATCCCCGACTGTGACTTCTCTTCACGACTGTAGGCAATGTGAGACTGCAATGCCTCACCTATTTAAAATCTATTTCTTTTGACCCCCAAATCAGAGTGTGGTCTATCACTATTTTCTTTTATTATTTTTTACTATTTTTTGGTCAATGTTGATTTTTATATTTTTACAATATATTTATATTTTAACAATAACAAATGAATACTGCAATTTCTTTGTAAAGAAAATCTTTGTAGATCTTTATGTTGCAATCACTGATATATAATATAGTCATATATATGACATTGACTCTGACTTATAGGAAGTCTGTTTTAATTGTTTAAAAAAGTAAATATAATGGCTTAGCTACAGACCAGGGCGGCACGAAGACACATTATTTGTCCTACCCCTCCTGACGATTCAGAGGCAAGCGAGAAAAGCAGTTTGCAATAATATCTGGGTCGTTTCTGATGATTTCAAGGCTGGGTAGGTAACTTTAGGCCAGGTTAGGTTATGTAAGGTAAGGAGAGAGAGCATAACTTAAGAGGTAGTTGAACAGAATATGAACACCATCTGGAAATTCTGACTTCAATTAAATTCAAGGAGAGGAAACCATGTATTCTGAAAAAAAAAGTTAGCATGAACCCATTTAATTTGGGATAAGATACATTTTGCATGTCAGTAAAAGGTTAATGATTGCAGTTGAGAAGTATTCTGCCTCAGCTCAAAACTAATTACTGTGCTGACCAATTAGATTAAATTTAAAAAACATGATTTTACGAGGTGCAAAGTAACATCTTTCAACGATTGAGATATTTATGAGTGTTAATTACAGACCACCAGGTTCTTCTATCTGTCTGTGAGATTCAAGTTTGCGATGTGATACTTCCCGGTGATTTTTTCTTTAAAATACCATACTCGTGTATATGCGCTCCAAGTATACCCATTCTTGTTGCGCCCGAGTCTCTATTTGCACTGGAACGTGGAACAAAGCAGAGTTGGCCGTCAACCCAAGGGGGAAGAATTGCTGCCTTGATATTGGATGACTTCACATCAAAACGGCAGCACTGGACGTACTTGGCATCGCCTTGAAGGGGAGCGGGTGATCGGTTTGCGCTTGCACCGGCCGAAGCTGTGACTCCTGGGACAGTGAAGCACTTGACATGGGAAATAATCTGATGTCCCTGGAAGACCTCGGTCATGTCTAGACTTCCAGTCACGGTCCATCACTCTGCAACCACAGGAGTTCTATTGCAATAAAAAATGCATGTCTGTGTCTGTTTGAGGGTCCGGTTATTACACAAGAGAATATATACAGCCCGTCAGAACTGGTCGTTATCCCCAGTGAGCCGAGGTTGATGAACATGCAATAATCTGATATGTTTTCCAATTATGCAGAGCGAATATTGCCGCCATACATCTGTTTTTCAGCTGAAGCCTTCGCGAAATATAGATATCACCATTTTGGTATGGGAAAAATAAATCAGAGGCAAAGGAAAAATACAAAGGAGTGTCTGAGACACGTGAAATGTATCAGGTCCTGGTAACCAGCATTCTACGACATGAACGGGGCAGTGCAAAAGTATATGCATGTATTGCCAATATGCACAATTGACACATTTGAGGCAGTGCTGGCAGCTGAAGTGCTGGTCAGTCACTCTCATCTGGCTCTTCTTTCCTCCGGATACGGGTGTCCTAGAAGCCCAGCGGGCTTATAACGACAATTCTCCAGTCCATCCTATCAATTTATAGATAGATTTAAATCTTCACACTGTCAAAACAATTGCAGGGGGACCAGGCCATCTGTGATGTGACCTCTATGTGAGCCTTCCTAGGCGGTATGATAGGGCTCTGAAGCCAGAAACTTTTTTTCCACACACTACCCGTCTGTAACTCACTTGTTTTTCTACTCCTCCATTACTGTAAGAGCTCACTTAAATGTTTTTGTGAATAAAGTTCACCACGTCTGAGCAGAATGTCTCTACTTTCGACAAATTTCCTCCCATTTCCCTGGAGGACGCCAGCAAAATTAAGCCTTCATCCAACCCTTTTGACGTCCTTCCCAATTTTTCGAATGATTTCGTTTTGATTGCCTCCGACGTTTTAGACATCCCCGACCGTACCCTTCTAACAGCCCCTGTCCCTCCACGCGGTCATCATGCTGTAGTCTAGCTTCGGCTGACACAAAATTCTGACCTGTCCGCTCCAATCAACAGAAGGCCTGTTTCACAAGCTGCTTCTTTTCTCCAAACTGTCGGGAAAACATTGTTTTCCGCATACAGATTGTCTGGAAACACACAGCATACATGCTGACATTTCAAAGCTTTCTTCAGACGCTGCCCTCTATCACAAATATCTCCTCTAAATGCAATTAATATCAAAATGATAGCTGCTGATCAGCAGTGGTTAGCGCTTCTGTCTCACACCAAGAACATCCCTGCTTTGATTCCAACATGGGGCCTTCATGTGCGGAGTTTGCACGTTCTCCCCGTGTCAGAGTGGTTTCCAAAAACACGCTGGGGGTTCAGCTAGGGTGGGCTCCAGCTCCACGACGCTGAGTGCAGGGTAAGCGGTATAGACGATGAATGAGTATTATCTTATCTCTCTTATATTATGAATGAATGAATGACAATAGTTGGAAGAGCATCAACAGTAATACTGGATTTCAGCTCTGCTGCTGATACTGGGATACTGGTATTCCTTTAGGAAGCCTCAACAAATACCTTGGTATTTCAAGGGGAGCTAATAGGGCTGATGTTTATCACAAGGTTCTGATCTGGTTAGATGCCATTCACTTGGATAGATTAGCAGCTTTTTTTTTTTTTTTATTTGTGGCGTCTCCGATCAATTTTTATGCCGATACGATTTAGTTGTGTTGTACTTTTAAATCTAAACCCCGACACATAACATCTGTTTTCACTGGTCTTTGTAACAGCGCTGAGTCACACATTTGGGGAATGCAAATAGTTTAATATCTGTTGAAGAAGTTAATTTTTTTAATGACATTTCGAAAATACGACCCATGTTTTTATGCAAAGTAAGACGGGAAAGTGATTAGTGAAAGAACGAAATTTGAAGCCGAGCGAGGTTCTAACCTTAAAAGTACATTTTGTTTGAAAGATATGGTAAATAAGCACTCAGCAAAATTATAGAAAATAAAAACTCCAGGCTACTTCTGACCCAGGTTTTGCATCAAAGATTTAGGGTAAATATACTGCTGGCTCGCCGGTTCCGAAATATCCTCATCCAATCAACTGAGGTTTTTGGCCAGAGGCAAAGAGAAGTTGCCAACATGGATGAAAACTTCACCAGAGATGAACTTCTCACAGTTTGCTCTTGCAGCCTCATAGCACCTCCGGGACGGAGCATAATGCCACAGCCCGTAACGTCTCCCTGCGACTTACAGTCATCGTGGATGGAGGTCACGTGGTGCCGCTAGACTTTGATGGTAAAACCATCCCTCTGCGCTTTCATCCGCTGTCTGGCGGATGAAAATATGGAAGCATCGTTCAAACTTACAGTAATGGAAGTACAGAGCACGCTGATGAAAACCCGGTTAGCGGACGCTCTACCAGCTGACTCACTCCTCTGCAGCACAAGGCAGAGTTACGTCTGCAGTGTCTCACCGATTCGTGATCCAAGCGAAAAGAATGGCCAGAATGCATTTGAAGATGATTCAGAATTCATCCACATCTGTACCTGAGGAGCCGGCCATGATCTTTGCAGTAAATTAGGCAGTTCGGTTCGCTCGCTCTGCAGGGAACATAAAGGGCATCTGACACACAGCAAAGCCTTCCACTGACAGAAAAGCACAGTCTTTAATGTTTAATAATGACACACAGGGGTTCAAGTCCGCCGCACTTGAAAAGACCGTGACCTGTTCTACTTTTAAGTTATTGAGAAGAGGAAGGAATTATGCAGCTCTGTTGCATTGCACATTTCCAAGCTGATAGCTGGCGAGTTTTATTGATTACGATCACAAAGAACCAAGGAGCGGAACTTGAAAAAAAAAACTTGAGATGTGACCGCTTAATTTATTCTGGCAATTTTTCGTCTGTTTTCAACTTTCTGGCTGTTCATTTCATCGCTAAAATCCAGTTTATCCCTAATAAGACGCATCCGTATCAGAGCCTTCATCATCGTGGAAAGTATCATTAAAACTAATTGGATCATTCTTTTATTTTAATTGGTTTAAAAATCAAGTCGATTCGATTTTAATGTCATAACAATTGCAACAAGTGTTCATTCAGTGATTCCTTGAAATGATTCGTTTTTTTTGTCACATATTAAAAAAATGATAATTCGCATGCAGGTTGGAGCAGGTGGAGAAAAATGTCTCTGGTGTTAAAAGAGCATCAGCCAAAGTGAAAAGGAAAGGTGGAGAAGACGGTGGTGACAACAACAATTTTGTCTGGTTTAGAGACAGGAGACAGAGCTGGAAGCAGCAGAGATGAAGATGTCGATGTTCTCTATGGGACTGAGGAGGATGGAGAGAATCAGGAATGCGTCCATCTGAGGCGCAGGACATGTTAGATGTTCTGGAGATGAAGTCAGACTGAGATGGTTTGGAATGTGCAGAGGAGGGACAGAGAAGATCTGGGTAGAAGGATGCTGAGGTTTGGAACTGCATGGCAGGAGGCCTGGAGGACGACCAGAGAGGAGATTTATGGATGGAGGAGAGAAGAGGATGCAGAGGAGAGAGATGGATTGAGGCCCCCTTAGGAGAGCAGCTGAAAGGAAGAGGAAGAAAAGTAAAACACTTTTTGCATCGAAATGTCAGTGTACGTCGGCTTAACTCGAGTACGAACTAATCAAGGCCTTTTCAGGAAACCTCATCGTGTGGAGTGTGTACCATTCAACACTCCATTCTTAGCCAGAGAGGCCACTGCAATTCAAGTATTTCTCTCCTAACATAAAACATGCCTGATCATTTGGCCGAAAGCAACCCTCTGGCTCTCCATATATGTAAACCAGCATCTTGTTCAAAATGCTTCATCTGCACGTTTTTTGTTTTTTCTTCCCAGTTTTGTTAAAAACCTGCTGATTTTGCTGGATCAGTCCCCCCGCCTTAGTTTCCCTCCCTCAAGAGGAAGTGAAGAGTTGTGTACCGCATTGCACCTGATGCGAACACTTTGTACCACCAATAAATAGGCCGCACCTCCCACAGTCAGTCAGTTAGAAACACAAATAACTGACACGAATAATAAACAGTGATTCTCCCGTGACAGCGTCTCTATCCACTATGTCATGTGCAGCTCTAATGAGAGTCAAACAAAATCCCCTTCACAGGAGAGTCCACAGCTAATATGCAATACCCATATTTCTCCACAAGATCATGCTATTTTCACTACAGCCAAGAAAAAAAGTGGTCATCAATATGTCTGTTCTGATGTCTGTGTGCGTGTGCGTGTGCGTGTGCGTGTGCGTGTGCGTGTGCGTGTGCGTGTGCGTGTGCGTGTGCGTGTGTGAGAGAGAGAGAGAGAGAGTATTTGTAAGCCAGACAGGTAGTCTTCTTCAACCTTCCATCATATTTAAATGGTCCTATAAGGGAAAGACATGCCTTATAGGCTGGGCAGATTCAAAGCCCTGGGCCATCTGACGGCTCGCTTGGATATTCTTTTAAAGCAGACTCCTCTTTGTTTCAGTTCTCTCTTTTTTTTTTATGATCATCTCTTTATGTTTTATTCACTCTTAGCTTTAGTAAATGTCTTTTTTTTCCCCTCTACCCGCATTTAACAATGTTTCCATCAATTGTAATGGTTTCACTCTGATATTTTCATCCCTCTTGTCAATTCAAAAGCATCACTTAAAAAATTGAGTCATATCAATAACTGGTTGATATCATGTTTTATGAAGTTTTGAACAGCAGAAAAAAAAGCTGGAACATTCTATAGTTTTGGGGACCTTTTCTGCAAGAGAAGCCGAAAAAAAAGGAAATGGAATTTTGTTCGTAAAGCTGTTTTTATGAGTTTACCCAGAATTTCCAACATTGGAAACGTCCAAGTATGACATTTTGTCTTTATTTTTGTACTGATGTTTATTCTTTCTGTCTGCTTCCATATCTAAACAAGATCTACACTGTGGGCTGCCAGGATAAGGCAGCTCTGCCAGAAATGTCCTTTTTTGTGTTTTTCATAAACCAACATTTGGTTTCAACCACTAACCACATACTGCGTTGTGAATGTGTTGCAAAAAAAACAATGTAATGGGAGAGCAGTTATCAGCGTGTGCTCGCCACCTTGTCGAAATGGGCATCGCATGAAATTCTGTAACAGAAAATTATAAAACACAAAAGCCTCAATCAATCACTGCAAGATTTATTCATCCCCTCAGAGTCCAGCCGTCTGTGAAAGAAAAAAGAACTGAAATGTCTATTTTTCCGCTGTCAGTGTCAACTATGGTCAGATTGAGCTACCGAGTCTCCGACCTGACCTTTTTGTTCCATGTTTGTAAGGAAGTTGTTGAGACAGCTCGGCTACGTTGCGGCCCCTCCTCATTGTTTAGAAGATTTAGAGAGAAGCGAAGCCAGCCTACGGAAACCGTCCGAAAGCTCTATACGTACACTATCTATGTTTGAGCAGGAAGACAGCGGTGAGATAACAGGATAAGGCCTGGACACGTGCCGTGGTCATCTATTGGTTGGAAATGACATTGACAGAGAATCAAAAATTAACCGGTGGCATGACACTGGTCAGTTCAGTCAGCTCAAGCGGAACACATCCATCATCTGGATCCAGAATATGAGCAGGGGCGCTAATTGGCTTCTGGGCTGTGATACCACGGCGTTCTTGATCATAAGAGAGTCCATCTTTTGTTACAAAAAACGATGCAGCAAAAAGAAAAAAAATGAACTTGGATAATAGAGCAGGGGAGCATGGTGTCATATTCCATGTTCCCTTTTTTTTATGTACTTTGTTTCATTTACTATCATTCAATATATAATGCTAACCACTATAAAATTGGGACATCGCTAAATTGTAGGTTGACATACACAGGGGCTCTCATGTCTCCATGCAAAATCTTATTTCCCATGTATGGCCATTTTCAAACCAATCTTCTCTGCTATTTGTGCCAAAGTGTGTTATGGTAGCAAATGCCGTTTCATCTACCTGTTAATGGAATGCTGTCGTTTGAACCGTATGTAAAGTATGTCTGTGTAACAACCAACGTTCTCAGATTGAACTGATGTGCGTGGCAACTGTATTGCAAAATATTTACGAGTGGAATGAATTATCTATTTATTCATTTTCTTGTGAGAAGAAGTTACATCCTGGACAGACAGGGGCCTATTTACAGGCTTGAGGGGTCTTTTTTATTTTTCATGCTGATGTTAGTACATTTCAAGGTCTGGATGTGTGCATGCTGTGTGACACCGGTCCCTCAGGGCCTGCTCTCTGTTCACAGCTCGTTCCAAAGCCCAAACGGCACAAATCCCACCTCATTGTTTTGAAAAGCGAAGCATTTCAACAACCACCCTGCCTGTGAGTGAGTCTGGGGACAGTATGTTCAGGCCCACAAATGACCTTGCCACTCGGATCACTTGCCACTGAAAGCAAGAAAACTTTGCTCGGAAGTGATATTCAATTTTCTTGCATGAAGCTCTAAACACTCTTCCTGGTCATGCTTGATCATGAACTTGTATTTTAAGATGAACATTAAGATTTTGCAATCAGAGAGCAAAGGTTTGAAGCAAGATAAGGACATGTTATTTCCGTAATACTCAAAAAAGGAAAAAAAAAAATTAAAAGTTCTTGTTATTCACATGATTTTGTTTTGAGATTATTTGAGAGACAGATGTGTTTAACATCATGTAATTGATGTCATTGCCTGGGCGTTTTAGCAGGATTCAACAGTTTATAGACGTTACAAAAAGAAAGCATCATACCAGCAGTAGTGGGTCTGATCCTCCTTTTAATTTAGCATAAATATAGCTAATCTGATTTCAGGGAGTGGGAAAGTTACTCAAAACAAAGTTTTTTTTTAAATGACAGAGAAAACATTAGAGCAGGATTTTTGTTTTGTTCATGCCTTTGCAAGCAACGCTTAATATAGATGCCATTGTTATATGCGCTCAGACAGATTAAATCAGATGCATATATATGTCAAGATCATTGTTAGACGTCTTTGTGCCATATTATGGCTGATGGGAGGGTATACCAGCCAGCAGGAATCTGTGAAACAATGACCACTCAAAAAGTCAAAATGCCCAATGACCCCAGTGTGTCCCCCTAAACAGAGCCCAACAGAGGGGGGAAACAGAACCGAGCTGTGGGTACAAGGACAGATGAATCTAAATCGGTCCATAGCGCAACACAGTTTCATAACATATGGATATGAATAGGCAGATGCTCTCACTTCCCCTCTATGTCTCTCTTGGCTCCACCCAACACAAGCACACACACAAAAACTGAAGTCCTGTCCCAGAGATACTCCCGTTAAGATCCTTGCGTTGTCATGAGTCAGGTGACAAGTGTGACCTCCTACCGGTAGAACTTAGACATCTTCGCCCAGTTCTTGGATCAGACGTAGACTCAAAGGGTAGAAGGACACAGAGCGGCCAGTTTGTGAGATGCGAGGCTCGTAACATATTTAGTATTTTGTCAGTTTCCCAGGATCAGCACATGGCTTCTTTTTGAATTTTTTCTTTGCATTTCCTGTTTGAGAGAAGAAGAGGATAAGTAAGAAGAGTAGACTGCACTACCTGAATCCAGATAGTTCCTACATTTATTTCTAAACCTTTTTTTTTTTTCTTAAACTTTTGCCGTACACGTTTGGATAGAACTTCATTCTCCACAATGACAGGCACGAAGAACATCGTGAAACTGGGTGAGTCATAGCTGTCACCCATCTACATAATACTTGGAATTGAAAATCATCTGTTTTGACAAAGACAAAACAAAGCTTGGGTCTGAGGAAGACGCGGTGCCTGCAACCGCAGCTAGCAAAGTTAGATGTCTGGGTTGAAATAGAGGACAATTGATCAGGCGAAAGATAGTGAATCCTTGACGCAAATTCTATCAAACAAGCTCTAGATTTTCATTGCAAATCTTAATGATGGAATTCATCTGTCTCTTAATGCTACAGCTCATTACTTTGCTAAAAATCTGCCTGCAAACTTTTACAAAGTTTCACCAGCAAGGTTACAATAGAAAGAAACTCAAACTGTTCCATTTAATTTGGAAGTCTATGTACAACAGGTGAAGCCTAAGGCAAGACCTATTCTGAAATACACTTCGAGGAAAATATAGTGTCTGTGTGTATTTGTATGTGTATATACATATACATATAGCAACACATATATATATATACACACATATAGACATATACATAAACACACACAAATATATACCGTATATGGGTGCGTATTGATACATATATAAATATAAATGAATATTTTCCTTTCCCAGAATTTGCTGGAGCCATGAGGAAAGACAGAGTTTCTGTGCTTGGTCACACATACACATAATTATACTTAAAAATGTATTGTGATATATATATATATATATATATATATATCACTATGATCACAGTAAACCTTTGTGTTTCCTCATTTCATAAGATATCAAGGAACTTTTAGGTTATCATTACACTTCCCCCAGTTATTGCTCCAATAACAGCCACCCACGGCCACAGAAAACAAATATCATCAGAGAACGTGTTGCTATGAAACCAAAATGTTTGGGGCACTGGTTGTGCAAGCCGTCAAAAAACACGTCTTACGATATCTAGAAACCATTTTGCTAAAATTTGGATTATTGCAAAAAAGTACTGATTCAGGGATTATAACAAAGATGATAAGGGGGAACAAATGGGTGTTTCCATCCATCTCATACATTTGGTTTGAACATGTTTGCGTTAAGATTTCATCCATTTGACTTCAAAACACATACTTATGGCATTGCGATGGCATAAAAGCGCAAGGGGCAACACAGATTGTTTATAACATAGATGAATGATATTTAACCAAGTGGGAAGAATCAAGGAAAATGTAAAGCAATGGACATCGCGCTTGGCATAAGAGAAAACAAAATCTCTTATGTAAAATCCTTTTGTAAAAAGGGCCCTTTTTACAAAAGTAAATAAAGCTATTTTCATAAAAATGAAAATACATAAGATAAAAGATCAGTCTATGAGTGGGTTAAAATAAAGCTTGCGGCATATATAATTACAGGCTTTCTGTCTTCTTTTTAGGGGATAAAATTGTGTCCCGAGATCTTGTAGTTTAGTAAGTAAACTTTTTTCAATGTAATGTTATTCAAACTAGGGCATATCTCCCTCCCTCGAGTAAAAGTTATATATAACAGACGCAAATATTTCAAATACAACAAACTTCCCTCACATGAGAAAGAGATGAGGAGAAATGTTAAAATTATGCCATTCAAACAGAATCACTCTTTAGCTAAAAGTTCATTAGCTATTGTTTAATGACTCGCTGGAACCTGTCAAAGAGCAAGTTTTTGGAACTGTGCTCAGCAAATATGTTTTACACCCATCTGGTAACACAGAGGCAAGCACAGACAATTGAATCTGTTTTCTCGCAGCAGATGACATTACGTTTATTTTATTCTTACGCTGGGGGTTTCCTCACACATAGGAAGCAGATTTCTCCAGACACCACTTTGGATTATGGTACAGATGGCGTTGGAACAATCCTAGGAAATGGGGGTGCAGAGAATAAGGCCATTTACCTTTTCAACATTTTTTGTCATTAATGTAGTAAAACATATCCTTTGGCGTCCCTGTCAGTTCAGTGAAATATTAGGGGTTGGTGTCGATGTATCACTGGCGCCACAGAAAAGACATGAAGCTGTTGAAACACAGGATGAATTTTGCCTGCTTCTCTTTCAGCTCTGTGCCTCTCATTCACAATTGTTCTGGCCAAGTCAGACTGTCAGAGAGGATATAATTCTGTGAACCAAGGCTGCGTTGGTATGAAAATTTGAGTTTGTTCTAATACACACTACACTATGTCAATTAATAAAGGATTTGCATGAGTGTTCCTGAATAATGGCTTTTAATAGCAACATCACTCTTGTGAATATTCCAAAATTGCTACGATGTAAAAATGCATTTGGGTTTTTTGTGTTTCATTCACATATTTTCATTATTTGATGTCCATTGGACATTTGCCTCCGTTTCTGTCTCCGTGATTTTGTCTGTAGATGACAATGAGTGTGCCCTTGATGAAGACGACCCCGATTACACTGGGCCGTGCGGAGAAAACACAAAGTGTTTCAACACAGATGGCAGCTTCTTCTGCCAGTGCATAGAAGGTTACAGATCCTCATTGAAGTCTGTCAATTTTTCCGCTGAAACCTCTGCAACATGCATAGGTAAGTCACGTTGCCATATTAGAATAGTCATCGGAAAGACGCGGGTATATATGGATTCAAATGCTTCGTGTTTTAATGATTTACACCTTCGTTTTGTTTAGACATAAATGAATGTTTGGAGACCAATGACATCTGTGGACCAATGGCCATATGTCACAACACAGCTCCGCTGTACTCTTGTATTTGTGAGGATGGATTTATCTCATCAACAGGAGCGGAATATTTTCGAGCGGGTAACAGCGTTACGTGCATAGGTGAGATATGCATCACCTTCCTAAGCATGGCCAAAAGCATTTCTAAGTATTAAACAGCCATATGTCACAGGAACACAATGTGAGTATGATTCTCATCTCAAAAGAAGACAGCAGTAATGGTTTCCTGTGAACGCAGCTCTTGATGAATGTCTTCTTCCTGTCTGTCATGTGTAGATATTGACGAGTGTGAAGAGGAAGGTGCATGTGGGAAGAGTGCAACTTGTGTCAATACACAAGGCAGCTATTTTTGTGTCTGCAAGCCTGGGTTTCGACACAAATCTGGCAAGGCCAGCTTTACATCCGATGTGCATGAACAATGTGAAGGTGAGGAGATGACTACTGTAATAATGACGGGGCATGTTCAACCAGGAACTATTTCAAAATAACCTTTTTATCTTTTATTGAACAAATATGGCTGAGGCATTAGAAGTTGCAGCAGTAGGAAAAGTTCCTTGCAGTACAATTGTTTTTTTCAAGAGGTTTCCATCAGCCTGTTTTGTACATTATGTTTGTGGTGTTGACTTCAAAACATACCAAGAGCAATTTCTCGCTTTGAACATATTGACCAATAATATTTATTATTCCATTATCATTTACTCAAACACACCATACAACCATATACCCACTGATTTCTTTTCATTTTAGATATGTGTTTGATTGATAAGACAATTTGCGGAAATGGAACCTGCCACCGCGGAGCGGGCGGCCATTACTGCTCATGCCACGCAGGGTTCACTAACTACGGCAGCAAACAGTCTCGCTGTACTGGTAAGAATACAGATGCACTCAGAATCCATTACCAAGCTGCTGTTTGTTCTTTATTAGAGCTAGTGCTTATTTATGGAATGCATAAGCTAAATGTGCATGACATTATAATCATGGCAATCACCAACAAACCTTTTCCTGTAGATTTAAACTGTGATGTATTTGAAGACACAAACTATCCAAAAGAGGTAACTCAACGCAAAACACCTCAAAACTTCAGATATACTAAATATCTTTTATCTCCTATTTGTGTTTAATTTTCCCTAAACTGCTTTCCCTAAGATATCTCACGTCACACGTGATCTTGTGATGAAGTTGGGAAGCAGCTGTGTGGAGATGAAAAGGAACGACAATTCAACAAAATTCGATGAAGATGACATGCTCAAGGTATTTTCGCAAAAAGATTAATTGAAAGTCAACTCGAGATAGTGGGGAGAAAAAAAAAAGTTCTCACAGCTAGGATACAAACAGGAAGCTCATCTTCCTCCTCTTCGGTTTCTTACAAAAGCTTGCAGTGTTTACGCTTGTCTGAAATGGTATGCAGCCTGAAAGACTGCCCTGGCCTCCTGTTTCCCCTGCAACTGATTTTCTTGCCCCTCTCCTCTCTCTCCTCTCCTGTGGCTCTAGAGACTGATGTCCATTATTGACCTACTCTTGTCCAGAGGAGCCCTGAGTGACAACAGCAAAGTCTCCAACTTGCTACGCTTAGTAGAGAACGCTTTAAAGATCATTGGCGCTTTCACTGAGGCCCCCAGGAAAAAAACATCCTCCGAATACACAGGTGATTTTATGATGCAGCTCTGCCTCTTTACAAAGGTAATGTGTTCCTCGAACACGTATCATTCCACAAGTCCTTCAATTAAAAGCTGATGTTTGTGTCGGAGTCCAGACCTGGAGATGCTGGTCCACAAAGGTATCGACTTACCCAAGGGACGAGTGACTTTGTCTTCTAAGCAGGCGCAATTGGATATTAAGATGGAAACAGCTGCAGGGGATCCCACCCTTTACCTAGGTAATGATGATGCTTTAAATAAAAAACCTGTACAAACACTTTCATCAAGATACTGTTGACTTGAAAGTATAATGGCAGAAAAACTAAATCCTGTATTGTTTGGTGCAACGGTTTAAGGTTTCGCGACAGTGTCCCTGCTCAGCTATGGAAACCTGGAAGAGTTTACAAACAGGTTTTTCAGTGGAATGACGTTCGAGAAAAATCAAAGCTTTATGATCAATTCCAAAGTCGTAACCGTCACTGTCAGTAACATCAACACGAGCCACCTCGACGAGCCTGTCAATATAACTTTCTACCACCTGAAACAGGTAGCTATTTCGTTTGCTACTAAGGACTACTTGGGATGTATCGGTGCAAAGATGTTCCATTCATAATTGGGAGTTAAGTCGTGAACACGTCGCTAAATCAAACTGGGAATTTCTCACTGCCTCCAAGAACCGCCAGTATCAGAGTCTCCATTTGTATGCCAAAACAAAAAGAAAGAGAATTCAGTCGACCAACTCAATACAAGGAGGAAAATAAAAGAATGTTAACTGTATTATTCAGATAAGGTAGACTGATATTTACAGCAGCGTCCAAAGGTTTACCGCGTGTGATCTCAGTATTTGAATGGAATTCGAATATAATGTTGCAGCGCCACTTTGAGATAAATAAAATGGACCGTACCTTTATTTTATCTTCCAGGCAAACCAAAGTTCTCACACCTGTGTGTTCTGGGATCACACTCAGAATGGTGGGACGTGGTCCAGCAGAGGCTGCACCATGTTGGAGACCCATGCCGAACACACCGTGTGTTCCTGCAACCACTTGAGCAGCTTTGCTGTGCTCATGGCTCTCTATGACATCGAGGTACAATCTATACTACATATAAAAGAGGATTATATACATAAATCACTAGGGCTGAGATGTCAAAGGTTATTCTTCAGACTTCAGCTAGGTTTAATGATATAATCTCCTCCTTCCTTCCAGAACAAATACGAGTTGCAGCTAATCACCTGGGTGGGACTATCCCTCTCATTAATTTGCCTGTTCATCTGCATCCTGACATTCTCCATGATCCGTGCTATCAAAAGCCCGAGAACCACTATTCATTTACACCTCTGCATCAGCCTCTTCATCGCCACCCTCCTCTTCCTCACATGCATATCTCGCACAGAGAACCAGGTACATGCAAGTAGCAAGTTTCAGCACCCACACAAACTGCATGAGAACTGATACAAACTAGCAGCACAGTGACAAAATGATTCATATTTCTTCGCAAATTTAAAAAAAATGTAATTTTGATAACACGCTCCCCCCATTTACGTCACACAATTTTCAAAATAACTTTGTCGTTTTCCCCACGCTGCACTTCTGGTCCTGCTGCCTCCTCCCCATGGGTTCAGGTTGGCTGTGCAGTGGTAGCAGGGCTGCTGCATTTCTTTTTTCTGGCATCATTTTGCTGGATGTGTCTGGAGGGTGTGCAACTGTTCAGGATGGTAGTCCTGGTATTCAACACCAGCTTCAAAACTCCCTACATGATGGCAGGCGGCTACGGGGTCCCAGCTGTTATTGTCTCTATCTCTGCGATTGCAAATGCAAAAGGATATGGCACAAAGGAATAGTAAGTCTCACTCATAGAGTCTGATGTAGTTGGAAGCTAGGTTACAGTGTCTATGCTAAATAAACTCCCAATTTTTTATTGCAGTTGCTGGTTGAATCTGGACTTCATTTGGAGTTTTTTGGGTCCAGCCTGTGTCATCATCATTGTAAGTAAAAAAATAAATAAATACATTTAATATATATATTTCTTAAAGGTATTTATATATATATATATATATATATATATATATATAAAAGAATACTATGCCTAAACGTTTCTCTCAAAACATGTGTAAAAAGAAAATAAATACAATTTTTTCTGTTGCTTTTCAGATAAACATTTTCTTTTTTCTAATCACTGTATGGAAGTTGGCACAGAAGTTCTCCACAATAAATCCTGACTTGAACAACCTGCAGAAAATAAAGTGAGTCCGGGCCGACCTTCACCTTCAAATGTTTACACCCGCACTGAAAACTACATATGTGTATGCATGCGAAAAGGAACGTATGTAAAGTGCTTGTTATGTGAAATTACAGGTTTACTGCGAGGAGAAATACAACAAATCAAGACGAGGTGACAGCAGCTATTGCATCTGTCTTCAGTCATGTATCTCTGTTGCCTCCTACAGGGCGTTCACCATTACTGCTGTGGCTCAGCTGTGTGTGCTGGGAACCATGTGGATCTTTGGTTGCTTCCAGTTTCAACCGGGGACCATAGTCATGTCTTACCTGTTCACTATCCTTGGCAGCCTGCAGGGGGTACTGCTTTTCCTCATGCACTGTGTGCTTTCAAAACAGGTCGGTCGCATTCTCATGAAAACCTAGGGATTCAAATCCATGTTGGGTTTTTTTTCCATTCAAACTGTTCAGCTCCTCTGGGGTAAATGAATCACTTGGTATTCTGATTTTAGGTGCGGGAAGAGTACAGTAATATCCTGTCCAGATTACGAACACCTCAGAAGAAGACTTACTCAGACCTCAGCAACTCACAATCCAGCAAAGCTCATGTAAGATATTTCCTTACGATTTTCCAAACTAACACATTTCAGCTAACTGTATCCGAACAACGCCTTACAAAATATTACAAAAGAATTACTTTCTACTAAGGGATAACATGATGCACCAACTCATCAAGTGCATTGTATCTGTGTTTAACACATTTGATGAGATTTGGAGAGTACTTTGAACATTTCACAAAATGAACACAGAAGGAGAAAAGACAATGCAGTCTTGATTACGACGAGGTACGTTCGGACGTGTGACGTGAATTCTGTGTTATCTCACTGAAAGAGAGCCGGCTTAGATAACGAGTGAACTCTGAAACTATCAGTGGAGAGTGATTTCTTTGTTTCTCATCTCTGTTATCCTCAGGCAACCAGGAGCACTCAGGACACGGGGGAGTCTCATATCTGAGGAGCAAAACGGCTTGTTTCCCAAACACGTGGGGAAAAGAAAAAAACATGTTCAGCTGTTTGCTGCCTTTGCATTAGTTTGCTTTCATGCAAGATGAAGTTAAGCACAACGATACTTTTCTCGTGGTGTGTCACTGTATTTTAAGCTACTGAAATGCTGACTGCTAAAATTCTGTCGTGAATTCACAAGCATCTCACAGAGTACTCTGTCTTTAAATAGAAAATAATGAGCATTTAAGCAAATCTGTTTTAAGCCCACTGTCCTTGGAGACAGAATCTCGAAACTTTTGCATTTTTTCCTGTTTGGAAAAACCTACTGAATTCAGGCGAATGTGTCAAAATTATTAATTGTAAAATCCAAATCTGTCTTTTCAGGTATAATTTATCATAACATGTCGGTACTGCATACAAACAGCAACGGTGATTCTGCAGTGACCATTCGTGTTCCTGTATAACTTGTCAGATATATTTAAATGATCTACATAATTTTAGTATTGCCCAGGAACGAAGGCAATATGACAGGGCTGAGAGGTTTTTTTTGTATATTTTGCTGCCACAATAACTTTAACTATGTTTCTTTTGCATTCATTGTGCCATGACATGTTTAGATGTTTTCTGTGCACTGCTGGGATATTGAATATCTCGAAACCTTTCAGATTATTGTTGAATATGACACGATGGATGCTGATTGTTTTGCCACTGGGAGTTTTCACATAAATAAATATCTGGATAAAATGTGTTGCATAAAAAAAAGAAGCTTCAGACAATTGCGTGTGCACTTTGTAGCGTCAAACTTAAAAGTAAAATGGAAAATTTGAGCCAATAGACAAGAGTTGAGTTGGATGTTTTGTTAGAGGGCGTATTTTATGCCTTTCCGCCTTGAAAGTACAGACTTGGACTCACCGCTGGAACACCTATTTCCCTTTCTGAATAACAAGGTGGGAAAAAAAAAAGGATATCTAGCTCCGTTTCCTTCCTGGTTATTCACAAGGTTGATTATTATATGAAAAAACAGGCAAATTCTAAACTGGCACTTAAAATGTCCCAAGAAAACCTTTTTTTTGGTTGTCTAGTCACTGGTAATGTTTGTTTTGCTTTTCTGTGATTTTGTTCAATGATATTTATTCAAAAATGCATTCAAAAAAGGATTTTATATTCAGGGAGGAATCAGAGGCCACTGAACCATTATGCTCATTCAAAGTCCCTTTATATCTGTGTTTTCGGTAATTTATGCAAATTAAAATGGTCCCAATCAAATTACAGATTCTTTGTGGGGCATATGATCAGTTTTGTTGGTTACAAAAAAAATTCCAATTGCTTTTTGCTGTAGGGATTTGACGCTCAACCTGTTAAATTTGTTAAGAAGTAGCTGATGGCTCAGAATGAAATTGTTCACTGAAGTTGGAAATCTCAAGAGATAATGCCTGGATAGAAGTTACAAAGAAGAACTAAACATACAGGTATGTCAAGCAGGTAAAAAGGCTGCCAAGACTCTAAAGAGAGGGAGAGACAACCAGACTCAGGAGGGGTGAGGTTGGCCAAAGAATGGAGAGGTAAGAGAACAAAATGTTTAAGATGAGAGTGATATCAGATATCTGGTCTTCCAGGGCCATCTGACAGTGTGCTTTGTTTATTTTTCACATTTTATATATTTCACATCTTTGTCTCTGCAGTCAGATCAGTCCAGCTGGAATACATGCAAAAACATGTCATTATGATGCATATGAACAGCTGTTTGGGTTCTGCACTTCGCTAAAAACGTAATGATTTGAAAAATGGCTAATGGCTAAAGCTGTAGTTCAAGAAACAGCAACTTAAAGTTAGATTTATTTAACTTTCAATGAGTTTCTGTAATGGTCAAATGACCTTGAGAGCCCCTGAGATTTTAAGCTTTTGTTTATCCTATGTTTTCACTGCTCTTCTTCTTTTTATTTATCCCAGTGATAACACATAAGCTGAGACCCACTAGGCGTTATGACAGTTTGGCTTAAAACTAAATAAGCAAAGCAGGGACTTGTGAGGATCAACATTTTTAAATCAGACATGCACAATGTCTTGTCTGGGAGTCTGCCGTGCAGCAAACAAAACAAAAAAAAACCATAATTTTTCCATATTTCCACACCATTGTTTGACAGACAGTCCTGAGGATATCCATTTGCCTAATCTGCATCTGCACACAAATGGACGTGTTCAGTATTAAAACTGGCAGGAGCCAAAATACATAGAATTTAGGAAAAGCAAACCTCTGTCTTTTCCTCTCTTATTGTTAAAGAGGACACACTGTGATCATCTTTCATGTGCAATTTCTCTTTGTATTCAATGATTATGAAGGTGAAAATGCATGCATGAGCAATAAGGATTTACTTGTGCTTCTGTTTGTAAGTGGGGATGAAAACCCTGCTTAAGTATCATCCGGTGTTCTTCAAACCTGACATGGAAAAAGTGACTGCCCTCATTAAGGTCTAAATCTCAAGTATCATTAGCAGAGCACTTTAAGTGTGAGTAGCCAAGTGAATCATGCATCGTATTATTCACAGGTACGTGATTTTGCATTTAATACCCCCCTCCAGATACTCCTGGTCTGATTTACTTCAAAGACAAGTGTGCTTAAACACTATTAATTCCCTCACTTTCTACTTTGTTATTGAACACGTGGCCACACTTTTAGTCACCGATTGTCTTCCTCTTTTTTTTATGCTGTCTATTTCTCAGAAGAACATCGAGCTCTACTCTTTTGAACCGGCCAGTCAAAGGCCGAAGAGCAGCACAAAGCCTTCCACATGTCTGATTTGGGGTCTGTGATACAGTGATTTGGGGTCTGTGGCACGATCTAGACATCAGTACAAGTAGCTGACCTTGACAGGGGTGTGATCCCCAGGTACTTTAGTCTAGCATATGGAGCAGAGGCATCACAGGAAGTCCACCAAGGCATTCTTCCAAAGTTGTGTAGTGCTTTGTTTTTTTAAGCTAATACCCCAAGCTGAGATTGTTCTGTGGCGATGGAGAAACATATATGCTATGATGGCAGTATCTCCTTTGCGGGGAGTTACGGTGTGTCTGTCGACTGTTGCTCTTACTCAATGCTTGCAGGGCAGACCTACCTTCGTCTCTTGGGACAGGTGCCTCTGGCCTATCCGTGATCCACGGTCCTCTATCAAGACTTTGGCTGTCTCTTTCTCGTAGCCTTGGCCTTCCTGCGCGCACTCTTCTTCCCTGAGGGCTCTGGCTTTGTCGAGGGTCAGAACCGTGTCCGAGAATGTCGGAAGAAATGCGGAGGCTACCTGCACCTGTGTTACATCAGCTATACGCCTTCCTCCACGATTTGCTTTTTCCTGTGTGGAAAGGATCCTGGGATGGAAGGTCTACTGTGTTTGCTCTTCTTTCTATGTGGCTCTGTGAGTTCCGTGGGGTTAATTTTTAGTTTCAAATGATTTCAGTGAAATAATGGTGCACAGAAAGGTGTCTATTTTTTGCTGTATCTAAGCTCTGACCCCAAATTTGCTAGTTGTCAGGGTAAAGCAATCCGAGGGCTCGTTTCTGAGGCACTACATGACGTTTGGTAAGGGATAAACGCTTCTTTGGCGTTCTATAAGTGGCTCAAAATGATTTTATCGCTGAATGTTCCCCATTTTCAAAGTTGGCAAATACCATTCTTGGGCTTTGGTGAACTGAGTGTGGCATCACCGCGGGTTCCCACCACAGTTAGTAGTCTGTTACTGTCGCAGGCAGGCAAACAGTGATTCCGTAATGGGGTGGGGCTTAAAATGACAGCCAATCGGATTTCAGAATGAATTGAGAGGCGCGGGATTTGACAAATGGCTGAGCAGCTGAGGGGTCTCCGCACAGATCGTGGGCGGGGCTTTCTCGGCATGGTTTCTGTCCAACATGGAGCACGGAAACTAGCCCGGTTCACTACCCATCCACTTCCACTCCCTTGCAACTTTCGGACAGTTTTGACCGGCCGGGTAAAATAATCAACTTCCCCCCCTCGCTTATGCGGGCTGTGCGGGTTTCCTCTCGAAGGTTTGACTCGCTTAAAATACCGTTTGACAACCGGTTGTTCCCGTTACAACACGTCTACGAGCATTGAGATGCAGAATTCCGGAAGCACTTTCCCCACTAGACACTGCTTTCCTCGAATAAGCTTCGTATAAAATGTTCCCAGGGTGTTCAGGGGTTTTGTGAAAAGAACCGGATTATCGCGACACTTTTTTTTCCCCGCTGAAGTAACAGATAAACAGCGAAGTTGTAACGACTCCGGGCAGGGTTATCGGGTGAAAGGTGACATCACTCCATCCCACTAACTTGTAGGTAAGTTGTTTGTTGACTGTTGCAGATTCTAGGTTACAGTGCGTGAGATCCAGTGATTGTGTGCTAAATCCCTTCAGATGACTGATATTGCTGTAATTGTCCTCCTCCTAACTTTTTTTTTTTTCTCATAGTATCCTATCCTATAGTGAATGACTAAAACCCACTGATGCTGCAACTTTTCCTGCCCCACCCCCACACGCCCCCCCACCTCCCCCCCCCCCCCCCCCCCCC
>CAAKHD010004320.1:48045-104168 GCA_901007705.1 Fistularia tabacaria
TTTTTCCATTTTTTCCCTCTCCTAAATGAAAATCCAAAAACCCCCCGTTCGTACCCTTTTTCCTCCCCCCCCCCCCCCCCCCCATCTTCTATCCACTTCCTCCCGTGACAAGAATGCACAATGTGGCAAGTGTCTCAGCCTCTCTGGGGTCCATGGGACTGCTGCGACTTTGTGGGGTGTCCTGGTCCTGGAGCCTGGTTGCAGGACTCGGGGTGTACCTGGGCACAAGGAGCTGGAAGTATTTCTACATTGCAGCCCGCACCGCTAAAAGAGACCTGAAGTTGGTAAAATATATCTGATTGTTTTTTTTCTCCTCAGGCCGGTAGATTGTAATATCTACTGTTTTTGATTTGCCCTCAGTGGCCTGTACGTGCTGCTGAGAGTGAAGCTGGCTTTATGGCGGTACATGCACAACGGAAGCAACATTCCCTCCATATTTGCCCAGACGGTAAAACGTCACCCGAACAAGGTGGCGCTGATCTACGAGGCCACGGGCGAAACATGGACCTTCGCCCAGCTGGACGAGATGTGTAACGCAGTGGCTCACTGGGCGAGAGGTCAGGGATGGGTGTCGGGAGATGTGGTGGCCATCTTCATGGAAAGCAGGCCATTACAGGTGGCGCTTTGGCTTGGCTTGGCAAAGGTTGGCGTGGAGGCTGCTCTCATCAATTTCAACCTGCGAAATGATTCCCTTCTGCACTGCATTGGGGTATCAGGGTCACGGGCTATAGTGTTTGGCACAGAGCTTGCTAATGGTGAGAAACTGCTTTGTAATTAAAGAAAATATTGATTTTCAAATTGAACATTTGCACTAATGAGCTGAAAGTTATGAAGGCTTGTATAATGTTGTTAAAATCCAAAATATCTCTTCACTTCCCAAATTCTAATTTGTCACAAGTTTCATGTTTATTTTTAAAGTTTTGCTTAAGGTCAAACCCCAATGCAACCCAAATTAGTTCATATCCAAGGATGTTATAATAAAATAAATGATAGAATAGAATGTCATGACTGTTTGTTTTTCTTTAGTCAGTCTGTTACTGAGAGTAATCAAGTTCCATCAGTGCCTTCTCAGTGTGAAAATAACTAGTTTCTCCTTGAACTAATAACTCACCAACTCTAACTGCACAGTGGTGTTTGCTGTTAGGCTCCTGTTAGATTACGATTTCATCATTAAAAGTGGCCTGACTGTTGTCCTCCCTTCCTTGCTCCTTCTCCATATCAGCCATACTGGAAGTGAACTCCTCCATCAGCCAGTCTATGGTGCAGTTTTATACAGGAGAGCTCAGCGCCGAACACATGGCCAGTCTGGCTGCTCAACCTCTGGATCGAATTTTAGCATCTTCCTCAAGGCATTCCCCAACACCTTGTATTCCAGCCAAAGGCATGAACGGTAAATATAAAAAAGACATCGTCATCCAAAATTGGTGTAGGGGAGAATTTCCAATTTTAAATGGACTTTTTTATACGGTGTTGCTATGCTATGTTCGTATTTACTGCTCTCTTCTGAAATATGTATGGAATAAGTACAGAAGCAGTAAACACCCTTAAAGATCTGTCTTTTTTTTTTTTTTCCTCAGATCGCCTGTTTTATATTTACACCTCAGGCACCACAGGACTGCCTAAGGCCGCCATTGTTGTGCACAGTCGGTAGGTTTATTGAACGATCGCTTCCAAAAGTCCCTCTCCACTCTGCTCCTGTTACCACACTGCCAGTTGCGGATGTCTTGAAAAGCTTTCCTATTTTTTTCCCCAACAGTTACTACAGAATTGCTGCTTTCGGGTATTACGCCTTCCGCATGCGTCGTGATGACATAATCTACGACTGTCTGCCTCTCTATCACTCAGCGGGTATGTAATGATGGATCGCAGTTTGTGGAAAATCTTTCTTCCCCGCTCGGTAAGCTGGGCTGATCACTGAGCAATATCCTCTTGCCAGGTAATATCATGGGAGTCGGCCAGTGTCTGATCCATGGCCTCACCGTCGTCGTGAAAAAGAAATTCTCCGCCAGTCGCTTCTGGGAAGATTGCATTAAGTACAACTGCACTGTAAGAGCTTACAAAATATCAACATCATATTTGAATCATGAATAGCTATGGAATATTAATTTGACCGTGCAAGTCTCACCATAATGGCATCATTCCCTCCGCAGGTGGTTCAATATATTGGGGAAATCTGCCGCTATCTCCTGTCGCAGCCGGTGCGGCCATCAGAAAAGGGTCACAAGGTGCGGCTGGCGGTGGGAAATGGCTTGCGGCCCAGTGTGTGGGAGGCTTTCACAGAGCGTTTCGGGGTGGTTCAGATAGGCGAGTTCTACGGAGCGACGGAGTGTAACTGCAGCATTGCCAATATGGACGGAAAGGTAATCCTTCACAGCGTCCCGTGTCATTTATATCCACGGATAACATGTGGATTAGACTGAAATGAAGGCCTTTCTTGTTCTCCAGGTTGGAGCGTGTGGTTTTAATAGTCGCATTCTTCCAAACGTGTACCCCATCCGCCTGGTAAGGGTGGATGAAGACACTATGGAACTGGTCCGGGACAGCCAGGGCCTCTGTGTGCCCTGTGGCCCCGGTAAGCAATACTAAAATTAAAACTTACTCCAAAAAGCACATCGTCGTAAAGTGAGAGCGCTTAATCAAATGCCTCTGTCATCAAGGGGAGCCAGGGCTTCTCGTGGGTCGTATCAACCAACAGGATCCATTACGACGATTTGATGGCTACGCAAACCAGGATGCTACAAGAAAGAAGATAGCTCATAATGTCTTCAAGAAGAATGACTCTGCATATTTGTCAGGTGGCCCATTTTCTCATGTTCATTTAAATTTGTTTGCTATAAACTATCAGATCGTATTACGCCCTTAACAAGTTCAAAAGCAGTGTGTAAATGTAGTAGTTGTAGAATGATTCCTTAATGCCCTTTTAATCTCCAAAGCCCATGTATATTAATATGTTCCTTTCTCTATTTCTCAAGGTGATGTCCTGGTGATGGACAGCCTGGGCTACATGTACTTCAGGGACCGCGGGGGAGATACGTTCCGTTGGCGCGGAGAAAACGTCTCCACCACCGAGGTTGAAGGCATCCTGAGCAGCCTCCTGGCTCAGACTGATGTCGCCGTGTATGGAGTAGTAGTACCAGGTGAATTTCACATGTTTTATAGCCTCAGTGCTTATTCCATTATCAACTTTACTGCAACCCGGACTTCTCTCTCTGCTGCTTTTACAACCATGTTTCGTACCCAGGAGTTGAAGGGAAGGCAGGCATGGCTGCCATTGCAGACCAGTCGGGGAGTTTTGAGTGCAATGACTTCCTGAAAAAGGTTCAGGGAGCTCTTCCATCGTACGCTCGCCCTGTGTTCTTGCGAATCTCCCCGCACGTAGACACCACAGGTTCGTGGTACTAATAATTAATTGTAAAACTGTCAACCGTCACAAATGTGTTTTTCTTTAGTGTGAAAGAATCATCATAATATACTCTCATATTCCTCTATAGGTACATTTAAAATCCAGAAAACCAGACTGCAGAGGGATGGATACAACCCGCGTCTCACAACCGACCGGATCTACTTTTTAAACGCAAGGGCTCAATGTTATGAAGCCGTTGATGAGAAGCTATACAATGATATAGCGGAGGGAAGAATTTCTCTATGACATGGAAGATGTGGGTGGGCAGTCATGGGGCCTCAGGTAAAATAGATGAAGTAGATAGAGGGGATCGATAGTCTATAGTGACGTCAGGATCGGTCGACTCCGGCCTGGATTTTAACCATTCAGGGAACAAAGCTGAGAGGACTACTTATTTAGGCCATAATGTTACAGATCATGTTATAACACTGTATGAGCGACACACCAGGACATAATGTTAGGGCATTTATTCCCTTTAATAGATGTCCAAAATTAATGGGGGAAAAAAACCACCTCAAAAAGCCTTTGAGCATCACTGCACATAGTGGGCATTTCCCACAACCCTTCCGCAATAGGATACACGTTTCAATAAATTTGTTGGAACAGCAATAGCCAGTATCAGATGAAACTGTTACATGTTTTTTAAGTCCCGGAAATGGAATATGCTGCAAAATTAATTCTGTTTTAGATTTTAATGAAACTCAAGTGTGAGACTATGCAGTTCTGTTATTTTAGGATGAGGTTGAATGAGTTCAAAACGTTGTACTCAAGAATACTAGATCAAATACTAACCATGAGCCTTCTTTAAAAGCTGTGGAAAATTTAATCCCATTAGATTGAATAACTTTGGCACAGATTTTCAATTACACTAAACTTGTTACTGTATGTGCCTTACAAAAGTTCTCATCTGTTTTTCTTCAATTATTCCACTTATTTGATTTATTTTTCTTGAAAGGAACTCCCAAGACTGGAAATCAGTGGTGGTTTTGTGTCAGGCTAAGCTAGGCCACCCACAGTGGCTGTCATTTTGTGTAACAGCTCTTTTTTAGTGTAATAATATATAGTTGTTCCAGATTTCACTTACTATAACAGTCTACCAGGAAATGTGCGATTGATGTAAATCAAATTAAATATTTTAAAACATTGAGTTTGTCTCATGTTAGTGTTTTTTTTTGTTTGTTTTGTTTTAAATGAAGCATGTCTTTTCCACGTCATTATACCAGCTGATATCGCGCCACGCATTCCCGACATTCTCATGGAGTAAAAGGAAAAGACCAACTTTCGCAAGCTCAAGCAGCCCATTTTTATCTTTCAGGGGATAATATTTTCTATAAACATCATTTGGTATTTGCCTCCTAGAGAATTTAGCGGTCTGTTGACAGCGATATCCTGGTGGGTAGGATTTTTAGAGGGTGATCTTTACAGGCAGTGCAAAAGTAAGGAAAGGCTCTGGGGGCAACAATATCTGTGAAGGTATATAGAGGTGCCCTCTCTCGAGGGTCGTAAAAGGTCACCTTGCCGCGGTCCATGTCCAAAACCACCCTGATCACATCCGGCTTCCTTGTCATGTTAAGCGGCTCCCATGGTGCCGTGCAGGCCTTATACTCGCTGTTACGAAAACGTATGGTCCAGAATCCCTCTGCCGGCGTCAGCACGTGCTTGCCCTTCCTGTTTACTGACTCGCTGGCAACCCCCACCACCCAGTAGGTGTTGTCTTTCACTTCCACCTCCCAGCTGTGGCGCCCAGAGGTATAACCCTCGGCGCCCAGCATTTCTGCGCTGATGTCAAAGCGTTCCGGGTTGTCTGGCAGCTTGAAAATCTGGATACAGTTCTGTATTACTGTGAGATCCTCTGAAAGGATGAAGCAACCAGCTGCTGTATTTGGATCCAGCGTCACTGGACCTCGTGACAAAAGAGAAGAAGATAGAAATGTTATAGAACAACAGCTGAGCAGGAAAACATGACTAATTTTATCCCGTGAGGAACTCACTATATTTAACGATCCTCTTCATCTTCTCCCACACTTTATATTTCAGGGAGCCGAGGTGCTTCGCCACGTCGATCAAAGCGCCGGGTATCATTTGGGGATCGACGGAGCTTCGCCAGGTCCTACAACGGTGTTTCAGGAATTAGTGGAATGCGGTTGCTCTTCATACATTTAATCCTGAAATAAGGATAAACTGAGAGAAGATACCAAAATGGTACTTACGTCTTTATTGTTTCTTTGTAATTCTGAAAACAACAGCGATCAGAACAACGATCAATAAATTGCACAAGTAAAATCATATTATTTTTTACATATTGTAAATTGTTTATTTCATCTACCTTGAGAAAGGGGATATCTGGAGATCTCATCTCCTGTTCCACTAATCTGATCATGTTTGAGAGAGATGCCATTTCTTGGTTCATCTCCTCAATCCTCTGGTTGATCATCATATTCTTCTGATCCTCCTCAGACTTTAAAGCAAAAAGTCTGTCCGCCTCCTGCTCTTTCAGGAAGTGGTGGAGAGCCTGGAATTCATCTTTGATCTGTGTTTCTGTATGTTCAGCTTGGCTCTGCAAAGAGACGTGTTTGATGCCTCACCTCTGGCTTCTACTGTAACATTTACCACTGACTGAAACGCTCATACCTTGACGTGCGCTGCCATTTCCTCGCAGACTGTTTTTGCCTTCTGGTACAGCTGTAACTTCTCCCTCAAAGGCAGCAGAGCGCTTTTCAGTTCTTCCTATGGAGTCAGTGACAGGGTATCAACACACAGAATCAAGGTCAGCCTGGCAGTTGGCCCAGCTGACCACACAATATATGGGAGGCAGCATTCTGTTGAAGCTACATCACAGGAATCAGCCACATCTTTGGAAAATGATCTAATGCCCCAGTAAAAGGCAGGACAGATTATGTTATTTCAGCCACCGATATGTGCATTTCACATCGGCACTCAAAGTTTCCATTTCCTGGGATGAGGCAGGACAAGGCCAGGAGTAGAATTAATTTTGTGTCATAGAAACCTTGAGGGAGTCAAGTTTCAACCCTCTCTGGACCCCAACAGCAACAGCAAACCAAAAATATAAGCCTATTATTAGAATGTTAATAGACTCTGCCAAACACCTTAATACATATCAACATTTCTTACCAGAATGAAAAAAAGATGTGAGACGTTTTCTTTTTTTTTTTTTCTTTGCAGGAACGGTCTTACAATGGACCGGTTGACAGGTTGTTGTTTTGATAAATCTCCAGGTACAATGTTGATTAACGTATGAATGAAACAAAGGCATCTTTTGAGGGATCATTTGTAAATATGCCAAGCTGAGCGCATTAATGATTTAGCAATATCAGCTTGCCAACACCTCTGCATTTAAATTGTTTTTTGATCCCCCAGGCACCAGCCAGCGATACATTTTAATAATGATTCAGATAAGTCAGTCCACGGTTCATGTTCATAGTACCCTGAGAACTAATCGGCTCTGAACATGACAATGACAGGTGTCTAATATGGAGGTGAGACATATTCTTACCTTGCAGTCATGGGCACCTTCTTGAATGGGATACAGCTTATGCCCCCTGTGTGCTGCTGCTTTCCCACAAAGAGTGCAGATCGGCTCCAGGTCATCCAGGCAGAATACCGTCAGCCTTTCTCCATGCTCCTTGCAAGCTTCTGGGTCATTCTTACCTCTATCCTCCCTGAAGGATTCGCAGGCCCTCTGCAACACGTTGCTCACCACTAGTTGATCCATGGAAGACAGGCACCAGCACAGAGGACAGTGGCATGAATCCTCACCGCCCTGTGTCTGCCAGCTGTCTTTGAGGCAGGCTTTACAGAATCTGTGTTTGCAAGTGAGCACTACTGGGTGCCTGAGAATATGTCCACAAATTGGACAGGAAAGGTCGTCCTCTTGATGACTTCGTCTGGTGGCCATTCTGTCTCGTGGGACTTTGATGACAAAGCATGACAGGAGGCCCCTCCCATATCTATGGTAGACAACCTCATCTTAACCTTAGAAATAAGTGTTAATACCTCAGAGCCCAAAGGCATATCCTATGTCACGCTGTGTTGTTTGAGTATGCATATTGCGCGTTCTCAAATAAACACTGCATGTCCATATTACATCTATGTAAAGACTATGTCCATATTACATAGGCTTTACATAGTTTATATGCTCAGAGCAGAACCTGAATATCTCAAGTTTGACAAGGAAACACAAGGTAGAAAGACAGTGGAATTGTTACACTCTAGATGGTCTTTGAAACACAGCTATAGTATGACCTCTATGTTATTTGAGAAGTGTGTCAAGAAAAAAAATTGACGCTGTTTAAATTGAGTTTATGGGGAAACAATAAAAACAAACTAATCTAAAACATGGGTTGAAATTATTTAAAGACAAAAGTTTTTGATTTAACTTCAGCTAATTTGGTACAACTATAACTTTACTCTGATCGTCATCATATTTCCCGCCTGTTGCTGAAACTATTCTTTTTTTATGTTACACTATAGAGTGTGAAAAAAAACCCTTGTCTCATGTATGTGGTATCTTCCTTTTCAGCTGACCTTATTTGATCCTTTATTTTGTTGTGGGACTAAGTTACTCCTGCACCAAAATAGGAGTGGAGTCATCCCGTAGAGACAGAAAGCTTGGTGAAAACGATCCTGCGATTACAAGGTACGACGCAGACTAGTGTCACTTACATATGATGAGGATTGCTCAGCTTTCAAAGTGGAGAATCATCCAAAACAAAACTGTACCGGTGTGAAGCTAATTTCATCATGTATACTCAAAGGGATTCTCTCAGCGTATGGACATAACTTTACATGTCATTGCGTTCCAGTGTTGGTACAATGTAACCGAGTGAGGTATTTCTATCGCTATTTTGAAGGGTTTCGTAATGACATTTTTAAACAAGACAAACAAATGCTGACACTAAGAAATCTCTGATAGTTCAACAACAGTACTCTGTGTACAGTATGCAAAGTGCGGTGAGTGAAAACTTTATCTTGACTCACACTTCGCCTGCAATCTTTGCTGCTAAGCCAAAGTGAAAATTGAATTTGTGTTCATGCCAGTTTCTGGGCAACAGATGAGAGCCAATGATAGTAATGGGCCAACTGACAGGAGTCAACAAAGCCCTCCACCCACACACATGCTATCCAGCCATGCCAGAAATGTGGCTCTGCATTCAGTCCCTCTTGAAACATTTACTCGTTGCTGTCTTGGTTTAAAGTATGCGGACCACTTTTTTTTTTTTTTTACAGCATGGTTGAAACACACAACTCTGACCTCACAAAGAGTTTGGGGTTGCTTACTAAACAACATCATATCGAGCCAATGTTTGTACTTTAATAACAGGATAAAACAATGGGGTAAGACAAATGAATTGTTTTGCATTGTGGTTCACACACATTTGTGTGTGTGTGTGTGTGTGTGTGTGTGTGTGTGTGTGCGCGCGCACGTATACAGTTCAGAAGCAAACAGATAATGAGGCTTAAATTATACAGTTCAAGGATCAAATATACCGTAGGGAAGAGTAGTTATTATAATTTGGAATTAGTGGTTATTCTTATCAAAAATAACCACCATCCACAGTAAAAGGTTTCTTTGTGTTACAAGTTAAACCTAGAGATTAATGCCGTGATGGATGTTTTAAACCCATGCTTAAGTCATTTGTGTTTTGAATCAGCAAGATTTCTTTTTGTCTTATGCTGTATCTTAACCTATAATGATCTGCATATTATAACAAACATACTGGTATTTTTCACAAAGACAGTCAGATACAATATTAGACATTTACTCAAATTACAATAGCATCAACTAAAATCATATATCATTTTAGCTTACCTCATTGTCCCTCGGAGATTTTCTTGAGGGATATAAAAGTAGGCCAATATTGAGGCCTAATTTATACCACAAGGCAATCTGCACAGGGAAGGGACAGAACCTCTGCATGCTCTCACTAATTTCCACAGAACGCCACAGCTTTGATTTATCACTGTAGAACCCGGATACATCCAAAACGGTTACAAATGAGTTTCATAAAGGGTGCAGACAGCTGAGCATCACAAGGCAAAGAGAAAAAAATCCCCACAAACAGCACTGTAAGACTCATCCACTCTTGACAAGCAGTGCAACACTGTGAAATTCAATGCAGAAGCGATGGCTGTCCAGAGTTCCTTGTGTATGTACAGTATGTTGCATGTCAGTTCAACTGCATATAGTCTTGCAGTAGCAGAAAGAGGAGGGGGAGTGAGAACCTTCTCTGCTAGCACCATACATCCACCTTCACAGGAAGGACACTCACAAAAATTTCAACAGTATATTGGTAAATTAAAAAAGAGTTTGAAAAAGTAGTTTTTTCAAATATTTTTAGTCTGGCTTGATAGAAGTTCTGTGAGTGTTGCCCAATCACTGGCTATTGAGAAACTCGTATGAATGCTGAATTCACATCACTTCATACAAATATATCCTAACATTTTTCAAAATCATAATTATCTTTTTCTGACGATCCAAAATTGACTTAGCTTGGTAATAAGTAAAAGCTTTCCGAAATAGAAAATTAGTCTAATGAACTCACTTATATCTGATTGAATATTAGCCCCCCTCCCCATTACCGACTGCTGTGCATTAGAAACGTAAAATCAATATAAGAACACGAGGTTGAAAAAAACAAAAAAGGCTTTGTACGTGGAATTTATAGAATATGTTCACTGTGTCAATGCACATACTATAAATTCACACTTTTTCCTAACTCACTCAGTTCCTGCCCGGAACCTGGATATAAAAAAATTAACTTGTCAACATAGTCCACTTTATTACTTCATCACATGAATGACAAATGACAAAAACAGAACCAACTGACAGAGAAAAGACGAGGGTGAACAGATATTCGCCATTACAACTAATAATTAGCAGAAGGAGATTTTAGGAAATGGAACTGTAAAAGTAGTTTCTGTTCTGGTCCATTTGGAACTGATGGTGTGAAGCCTAAGAGTGAAGGCCTTCCGGCAAATGGTGCCAGAGTTCCGTCCTCAAATGGCTTTCGCAGTTCGCAAGCTAATTCAATCTTTAACACGTGAGATTTCTTTACTGTGTGACATAAGATTAAGGCAACCATGAAAGAATGCTCTGTCTCCGCTGCCTTCTACTGACCATGAAACAGCGTGAAAACACTGGTTCCCATAGGCATTTGATGACAGTAGTGACCCATTTAACGCTTAAACGCATGACAGTTTCACTTGAAAAGATAAAACTATATCTTTTAGCTGGAAAGAAAGAAATCTAAACTTCTGATGGGGGAATGATGCAAACTCGGGACACGGATAATCACTGTAATCACAATCATTATGAGGTATGTTATTTGTATGCCTTCTTAAAACATGTGAATTAGATCTATCTTAAATTGAAGGTGGTTCATTAAATTACAAGGCATTCTCATTATAATAAGCAAATACATTTATACATATTTTGATGACATATCTTGTTAGGCCATTTGCTATGCCACTTACATGTAATACTTTTTAGGTTTTCGATAGTCTCTCGATTGATTTAATTCGACTGATTCAATTTAAATCTTGTCCTCGACATATTTTCTTTCACTGTCTTCTTACTAAACTCAAGAGCCAGCATTCCCAAGACACAGAGGTCTCAAATCAGCTTTCTGTCAGGGTGATCAGATGCACGTCCGGAGCGCTGGTGTCGGACCTCCAGGTGTTTGCTCTGGACACAGTCAAAATGCTGGAGCAGCTCACTGTAATCCACACGAGCGTGAAATACGCGCTTGGAGGCTGTTTGCTGTTTTGAGTCCATGTACTTGGATTCATCCACTGTCCTCATGAGCTCTGGGTTGGGAACACATCGCAAGCGGTGGGAGAGGAGCTGGAAGGCCTGGCTCTGCGGCAGCAGCATCAGCAGCCCATACAACGCCTTAATCAGGTAAGGGTTGTTCTCCACATCCAGAAGCTGCAGGCGCAAGTACGTGAAAATGGGGCTTTCAATTAGCTGCACCAGCTTGTCGACCTCCATCAGGAAGTCCACGGTGACCTCCAGATCACCAAATTTCTGGATGAGGTCGTAGGCGTGTTTGTAGTTCTGTGTGAGGAAACAGAGTGAAACAGTGGCCACGGGGTTGTGACACCAAGAACGATAAAGACAGCAGAATAAAGCGCAGCTCTCCTGCGTGTGCAGATCTTTCAACTGGTTGCGCAACTGGAAGAGCTCAGCGGAGGTAAGCAGGATAGTGTTCAGCGTTTGAACCATGGTTGACGCAAATTTGAGGTCCTCCTCCTTGAGCAAGATGTCGGCCATGGAGTGGAATATGTTCTCCGCATGAAGCAGCAGACACAGCTGTCTGATGATAAAAGCCCCTCTGTTTTCTAGCAGCTTCCTCTCCAGGCTGAAGCGTTTGAGGAGATTAATCATGAACTTGTAAAAATAAGAGTTCATACTGGGGGTGGAGGGTGACGAATCCCCTGTCTTAGAGGCTGCGGTGGCCTGCGGTCCGGGCCTGGCTCCTTCTGGCACCCTAAGTTCCAGTTTGTTGTCAGTGCTGTCACATGACCCATTTTGATCTGTTTGACCAGCAGGAGATGACGCAATCTCGGCCAAAACTTCGAGGTCTTTGAGTATCACCTCATCGGACTCGTCGGAGAGCGTTTTCAGCAGCATCGGAAACAGGCTGTCCGTGTGGCGGAACATCTTACGTGGAGTTTTAATGTAGAGATGGTACAGCCACTTCAAGACAGCAATGCGGGTCATCATGCCTGTGGAGGAATCATGGAGGTGGCGGTCCAGCACCTGGACAATGCCGTCCAGGTCCAGAGTAACCTGAGATCTGTCTGTACTTGCCGGAGCAAAGAAGCTGATATTACTGAAGCCAACAGTGTCCTGTGATGCATTCAGTGTGTCATTGCTGTCAGCCTCTGTCTTGTACTGGCCATCTTCTTTGGACGGTAACTCTGTGCTTCCATCTTTCTCGTCCTCCGTACTGTCCTCGTCGTCATCCTCTGGTGTCACGAGCTTCATAAGACTGTGATTACAAGCACTGGCTGCCTCTTTGGTATTTTTTTTCCTGTCGTCGTAGGACAGGCAGGGCAGAACCGCAGTGAGGATACCAGAGGAGTAGGGGAGCATGACTCTGCCAGCAAGCTGGATAAACTCTCGCATCCAGGTCATAGCCGTTAGCTGGATTAGGTCATTTGTGAGTTTGGTCTCATCCGCAACCTGGCAGTGAATGACTAGGATGTTTGCCATCTCGGCGAATTTCACACTGGATGGCGTCTTTTTAATTTCCTTGAGAAACTCTCCCAGCACCACTTCGCACGTCCTCCGGATCTCCTTGCTGTTGTCTCCCAAAATCTGGAAGAGCCCGTCTAAAATCTCAGGGAGGTAGTCTATCAGATTGATGTCTGGCACGGACTCCAAGACGTGGATCCAGGAGATGATGAACTGGCGAGCGTACTGGTTGTTGGAGTAGATCCTCTCTCTCAGCAGGGGAACGAAAGCGACCAGGTCAAACTTGTTGCTTTCGCTCACGATATCCTTCAGAAGCCTGTCCAGGAGTTCGGATCCACTTTTCACGTTGGGGTCTGGATCAGCAGCAAGCTTGCTAAGACCATCGAAGAGCAGGTTGAAGTGTGGCAAAACAGCCCCCCGGGCCACCTTAACGATATTATACAAAGCCTCGCAGGCATAATAACGCAAACGACTGTCTGAGTCGTTAAAACACGTTAGTACGGGTTCAATTAGTTCCTTCAGATACAGACCGGAGTCTTTGCCGAGAGCAATGGAGCAAGCTGCCAGACCGATGAGACCTCCCTTGCGACTATGGGGATGCAGGGAAAGCGCAAACTCCGAAGCCAGGATCTGGATGACGTGCCGGATTTGCGTGGAGTTGTTCTGAGCCACAAACTCCCGCACCAGTTTCTCGATCTCAAGAGCGGCGACTTTCCTCTTCTCGTACAGTTTATCATTCAGTGCCCGGACGATATTGGGCGTCAGCGGGGAAAAATCCTTCTCCGTGTTCATTTTCGGCTTCGGCGGTTGTATCCTTTATTTTTCCTTTGTTCAGCTCTGCCGAGTTCTTCGTCTATGTGGCAGAAAAACGTCCGCATTTATGATTTTTCTTTTCCAACAGAGGCGACAAATCGATTTCACGGGCGAACCAGGAAGTGTTTGGTAATACAGCGCAGCTGACTGGCTACTTCCGCCGGAAGTACGTAAGATTGCTACGTTTATTTGGGTCCCGCTCTACCCGCGCCTACTAGCCGAAATTAGCTTCATTTAGCCACGTTCCGCGGTGACGCCATTCTTCACTTTCTGAACGTTACGTATTAACGGTTTCGGTTGTTACAGTTTAGTAACACTTATTTGAAGTAGAGAAGAAGGTTTTACAGCCGGTAGCAGCGATGGCGAGCCGCCTCTCTCTTCACTCACAGCTCTCCTCCATCATGGAGACAATGGCTCGGTCTGCCTTGAGTCAGGTCTGCAAACTGGTGGACGAAGACTCGACTGAGCTCCGTCTGGAGTTGTCCCGTCTCATGTTTGCCAATTCGGCTCTAGCAGAGAAAGTAAGCAGCTTGGAGTGCGAGTTGACAATCGTCAGAAGCGACGACCCCAAGTTGTGTAAAAGTTATCGCACTGTAGGCGTCCAGACTGTCTGCATCACCGACGGGGATGCTCATGGTACCCATATTTTTGTTTCACACGACAATCGGCTGAGACGATTTAGTGCTAACTGTATCCATCAACATGTTGCTTCTGTGTGTGCTGTTGGAGTCAGCCCTTGTGTTTGGTTTTCCCTCAGTGTCTGAGCCTCCAACTATAGAAGGGGTCTTTGGAAAGGAATGGTGCGGGGAACTATGGATTAACAGAACTCCGTTTAGTGCAGAGAGAGTCACAGACTCACCAGCCACATCTGTTAAGGTGAGAGGTCTGAGTTGCAACGTGACCTCGGTTTTTATCCGCCTGTAAAGACTGCCGATTTGTGTAAGATTCTCTTCTCCCCTGTCGTTTATGTTAAAGATCATGTTTCCACCATTTCAAGGATAGTGCATGGTTCACGCACCATGGTTAAGGCAAGTTTAAGCATCTCAAAGGATGAAAAGTTGGTGTCAGCGAGAAGTAATGATGCAAGGCAAAGGAAAACTAACTTTAAAAAAAGGTGGTATAGATCCTCTGTGACTGAGCTATAAGGTCTTTCATTGTCCAATCAGCAAAAATCAGTTGATGACTATGAACAATGTTTGCACATTATGTGGAAATTCTTCAGTAGATTAATTTAACGATTTTGTTGAATTAACCTGCTCATTCATAGACAGTGTGATTGAGTGTTAAGACATGAAAGGCGCCTTCAAATAAAATGTATTATTATTATTATTGTTTTAACTGTTTCAAAGTTATGTGTTATAAAGTCCTCTGTCCAGTTTGCAAGAGGTTAACAAATAGCAAAGTTAAAAAACAAGCAAATAAAGCTACCCACTTGTATTTGCATGATCTAAATCACTCTTTTTTCAATTCATGAGAAACAAAACACTTGATTATCATTGGGGAAAATACAGAAAAAGTTATGCTTTTAAAGTCAAGGCATATGCAAACCAAAAAAACAGCTAATAAACCAACATGTATATGCTGAATAGTTACTGCTGTTATCGATTAATATATAAATCAACTGAAAAGCAAGGATACAAAGCTAATACATGTGAAAATATGTAGTTAGAAACATAAAAATGTTTTACAGAAAAGGATTTTAAAAAAGGTGTGTTTTCAAACTGACTGTCCAAACGGAAATGTCTTAAACATCTTATCAGCATTTGAGAAGAGTCAACCACGGCACTCTCAAATGTCTTTTTTAGCGATGCATACTAATTTATGATATCATCATTTCAGCTTCAGTCAAAATGCATGAATCATCTATCTCACAGTAATACTTTTAATGAAGTTCATATCTGCAGTACCAAAATGATTTCTTTGCCCTGTAAAACGTGAACAGCACAAAATTTAACAATGTTAACACAAGCCAGTGTCTAGTTTTTGATCAAATGAGTCCAAATTTTCAGTTGCCATTGGATATATTCTGTGTGTCTGGGGCTATGCGGAAAAATGTGACCACGATTCCTTACCACTGCAAAGTTCCAAAGCCATCAAATGTGATGGTAGGGAGGAGTGTTAGAACGCAGATTATGGGTTACGAGTACTGTGAAAGCCCCGTTCAGGCTGATGTGTACAATTAAGGTTCTCCAAACAATGTACACTGCTGTCTAGATAATCTTCTTTTCAGAGGCATCTCTGCTTATCCCTACAAGACAAAACTAGGCTACAATATAACACGTCATACATTGTAGCGTGTTATAACAGTATGGATTTGCAGTAAAACATCACAGGTCATAGACTCCCTTCCCTGCAGGTCAGACCTGTCCTCCACTGAAAATTTGTGTGACACGAATGCGCAAAATACAGCAACTGAGATCTCAGATTGTTGAGCAGCTGAAACAGTATAACATGCATGCATGGGAATGAATCCCACTTTCAAAGCCTCATCAATAAACATCCTCTTCACACGCTATGTGAGTGTTTAAAGAAATGGTGAAGTAAATGGTGTTTATCAGACCCATTTCCTTACCTTATAGACCATAATGAAGACATGACATGCAAATAGGCACATATGTAAATAAACAATAATTTTGTCTGTTTCAACATCAAATGCATGGATTTTATCTAGAGTGATCAATGGAAAGCAGGTTGAAAGGGACTTAATATTCATTTTTACAGTGTCCGATTTTTATTCTTTGTTATTGTGGGTTAAACATTTTGATGAATAGTAAAGGTAGATGAAATAATGAGCATTCCACAAAATACAACTCTCAGCAAAAATATATTCTGAACACTTAAATGATAGAGGGGGCTAGGTCTTAAAAGTTTACCTTTCATTTGCATGTTTAATCGCCATTTTCATCTCATATTGCAGTGCATCTTCTCCACATACAATCAGAGATTATTGATTGAGCAATGTCAGCTTATTCCTCCACAAGAGCTGTGCATGATAGAGATGAAAACGGTATTTACTTCATTACAATGTAATTTTACTGCACTCTTAGCACAGTCTCTTATCATTTTTAATTGCCCAAAAATATGCCAACATGTAACTTTGGACTTGAGGTGAAATAAATGTTGTGAAATGTTTTTCTATTGTTACACTTCAGTGAGTTCAGAAATACAAGCAAAATCAAATTTAAAATTGTTATTAGTGGTGCCAATTTTAGCTATTAGAAGTAGTTGATAAGACCACCTGCATGCCCATATCCAGAACCATGTAATATCTATGATGTGAACGCTGGGAGACAAGCAGTCATTTGATTGACTGACTAAAACAAATTTAAACTAAACATGAATCCATTTTAAATGCAGTGCACATTTTTCCAATATTTTTGCACCACACTGATGGATCAGGATCTTTAGCTTATCAAATTGATGAGTTTATACATTACCAACTGGTTGTTGCAACCCCCAACATCTCTTGCACTTGTTTAATACACATTGTCATAGAAGAGAAGAAAGGCTTGCCAATAGAAACACTTAAATTAATTTGTTTGCCGTATTCGTAAATCTCACATCACACGGCTCAAACATTTGAAACTGCAAAAACATAAGCAAAATTAAGTGCTGCTATATAATTTTGGTAGTTTCTCACATTAGTTGTACTATTTTGCAGTCAATGGCCACACTGGGTGACGAAATTACTTTGCCTGAGATTAAAGAGGAGGTTTATGCTGAGGACTCTGGCAGCAGCTACACGCAGGAAACGTCCAGGAACGAAGGTAAATGGGCTTTGGCAACTATACTCCGTTGATGACTAAGCTTTCAATGATTTGGAGTGTCGGTCTTTGTGTTTCTCTGCAACAGAGCCCGTACGATGCATAGCTGAGGAACCAGAGCAACTGTCGGTTGGTTACTCCGTAGATGGCAGCACTTGCAGCATTTCCTTCGATCAGGAAGTAGAGAAGGATGTGGCCGACGGAGGTATTGAAGAACCATCCATTCATCTGATTTCCCTCAATGACACAGAAGGACCCTTCAGTACTCATATCATTCCAATTGAAGAGGATGATGAAGTAGAGTTCATTCAAGGTCAGGAGGAAACGGTAGATGATCCCAATTGGATTGACCAGAACAAGCAGCAAACACTCGTAGAAAACTTCAGTGCTGTGAATAAAGATCCCCTCGACAATTCAAACATGGTTGATGCAGGGGCCGACAGAGAAGAAAACAAGGTCAAATTCAGCTGTCAAATATGTAATAGGATATTCTTTCACAAGGGCACATTAACACACCACCTGAAATCACACAAGTCGACCTACTGCAACATCTGCAAGCAGCACTTCCCTCGCAAGAACAAACTGAGCACGCACACATGCATCCCTCCGCCTTCCTCTCTACGAGTCAGTAAATCGTGTCATGTGTGCGGCAAGACCTTCGCAAACCCATCGGCCCTGAGGATTCATTTTGTCGTCCACACAGGAGAGAAACCATACAAGTGTAGCTTTTGTGGGAAAGGGTTCACCCAGAAAGGCAATTTAAAATGTCACTTACGCATCCATACTGGCGAACGACCATTCGGGTGTGGTGAGTGCGGAATGACCTTCACACAAAAGGTGAACCTCAACCATCACTTAATGGCACATAGGAATCGAGAAGAAAAGAGATATCAGTGACATCTGTCTGTGACATGTCAGCCATATTCACCCGGGAGCATAATGTACTTCAAACATCAGTGTTAAATGTAGTTCATGTCATGTATGGTGCTAAAAATTTCAGGGGCTGATGCATAAAAATCTGTGTAGAGTCAGCTAAGAGATAGAGATATACATTCACGTTTCTTTTTATCCGATTGTTTAAAGCCTTGTGACCACCCTGTTGTGTTCTTACCTACACAAGCATAAGTTCCAACCTCACATAAATTGAGGTTAGCAAACCCCATTTCAGGAAGGCCCTTTCCAAAAAAGCCCCCCTGGCTGCTTCCACTCCATTTGGTGTTCTAGTTGTAAGTGCGCAATGTCAGGTGGGAGTGAGACGACAGCGGTTCATTTACTGACTACATGAAACATGTCTTTGTTTGTTAGCAAACACATTTGTCTTTCAGTGATACAAGATAAATAAGGATTACCATCATTATAATAACACATCGTGACTTGGGTTTAATAATAAAGTACTTTATATACCAAGTACTTCAAGTCAGATGCTGTTCAAACTTGGTTACACTTTTGAACTTGTAAACTGTTGCCTGTGAGAAAAAGGGGCCCTGTGCCAATGTTAAGTTCCCCTTCCTGTGATTGTCACGGAGCGAACAAAGGGACCCTCATTCAGCTCTAACTGTGACTTGGACCAGAGTGAGAATGGTCATGGAGAGACCGCTTTGACGAATCCTGCTGGGACTGTTTGATCAGTAGCAGGTGTCTGCAGCAGCATCACAAAGAATAATTCTGCATAGGTGCAAAAAAGTAGCCTTCAGATTAGTTAGTTTGGAGCTCTGGACCTTGGGGAAAAAAAAAAAAGGTTTGGACTCCTCCCAAACAGCAACAAATCCAATATGACTGCCATTATACACAGCTGTAACACACTGTGTCACCTCCTTATACCTCTCACAATGACTATCATTTGATCACATTCGTGCCTCAACCAGCCATAAATCCCACCATCTTTGCATCCATTCACTGACCCGCTCCCCCCCTCCCAAAAAGTACAGAATCACCATTGAGCTTTTTATAGTTGGGTCACTTTTTCAATCTCAGAACCCCTGCAACACTTTACATCACATGAAGACCACTCAGATCATCAGGACTTGTCTTTTTATTTATACCTCTGACAGTTTTTCCAATCGAAGGATGACTGGTTTAAATGGTAAGCCCCTGCCAAAAAAAGCTACAAACACTTTCAAGAAGCTCCCTAAAGTCAACCTCCTTGAAAGAGAGGTGTAATTTATTTTTATTTATTTTATGTATATTGTTACATGTATGCTTTTTCCAATGATCTGTATGCTCTACAATTACTCTAATGTATTATGATTATTGTATCTGCAACCTGTGCAGCACTTTGTAACTTTGGAATTAACAATAGGTGCTATGTAAATAAAAGATTTACTTATTTACTCTATATCAGACCACATCTGTAGTATGCATGACAGTGCAAAAGACATTCTCACTTCCAATCCAAAAAGAACAAGTAACAGGAAACGTCAGGTTTTTGCAAAACTCCAGCTCACCACAAATCTGAAATATGAATGTTACAACCGAAGAAGCTCATACAAATTCCCACTTTCATGTTCTTTTCTCCATCTCTTCTCCATCAGCCTGCAGCCAAAAGCTGTACGAACGTTGTGAAGCATGCGTGGAGGTACGCTCACTCTCACTGCATGTTCTTTTGTTACAAAAAACAATTTCTGTGTAGGAAACAGCGAATGCTTGTTTTTTTGTGCTTACACAGCATTTATGCATCCAGCCCCAGATGTGTGTAGCAAAATTTCCTGTTTTGTGAGCCGTTTTAAGTTCAGCTTATAGCACTTGTGTTCAGTTGCTCTTTCTGTCCTAAAAGCTTTTAGCGCTTGTGTCTTTTAGTTGCCGTTTCCGTCTTTGAAAATAAACAGTCTTGAATGTTACTTGGAAATGAACATTTTTATTGAATAAAACTTTCAGTTTGTTATAATGATTTTTGTCCAAACTCAATGTTCCACCAACTCAAAATCCTCGACAAATTCAACACAAACAACCTCAGCCGGAGGGTTGGAGATTTTCAGAGCATGCAAATGTAAGGGGGGAAAAGAAATAAACACAAACGACCCTCGTTCAGTGCATCAGTCTGTTCACGAAGAAACCAGAACTTAGCAGACCGCTGCTCTTTCTTTGCATAAAGACGCCATTCAGGGTAATTTGTTAAAAAATGTCCAACATTCACAATATTTAGTCTTTAAACAAATAATGAAGTAGCAATACTTACACTTTTAGCTCAGTAACACCACTTAATCCCGGACATTTTATGGAACTCCTCTTAGTATTATATAAGAAACTCCCTTCAACATTTCAATTCAAAAGTCTTCCTTTTAAAGACACTGGCCTCCTTCCTCTTTATCTACAGTTTGATACCAAGAAACAGGACCTGGTGGTTCAGCACTATAAAGCAGAGTTGCGAGGAACTGGAAAGACAATTTGTAAGCACCTGAACAAGCTAGCTCTGGTTTCAACTTGTTTCATGTCTAGAGGCGATGGGGTGAGGAGGATTTGGCTGCACCAGAGTCTGCCTGAAGGCGGAACTATTGGGTTTCAACCCAAAACTAACTTTGCCTTCTGTTGATGCCAAGATAGTATTCAGCTGATATTCATCAATTACCGAGGAAATACCAACCGTCCTTACGCCCTGGGCTGGATTGGGAAAAACACCCGAACCAGCTTTCGATCTATATCAATAGATACTTCCCCTCGTTTTTCCACAATATCAGCTAAAAAGGAAAACAAATGGATGCCAAATCAAAACTGCAAGTTAACTTGTGTGTACAAACTACACTACTATGTGATGTTGGCACAACAGTGCCGGTCAGCCATGCTGTGAAAAAAAAGTCATGCGGGCCACTCCTCGCAGCTCATTCTCAATGTTTCAGTCGGTAACCAGGTAAGTGATGGATTATTAATACAACTGATGAATTCAGTTTGGCCTTAGGTTCTAACTGAGAAAAAAACTGCATTCCATAGTAAGAGAATAAAGGTGACTTCCTGTTTGTATGAAACGTGAAACAGACCACTAGCTTGTCGGTCTCACCTACAAATCGCATCTTTAAGCAAAGACCCTGGTTTTGTATAGAGGTAGTTTTGAATGTCTATGCTACATGTGTGCAAACACTGGCACCTCTTTCTAGAATAAATATGACACAGACCTTTTGTGACCTGAAAGAACACTGAGGTATAATATATATATATATATATATGTAACAATAAACACATAACATTATAATGGATTAAAAAGAAGTGAAATGCTATTCTCTGTACTTTCAATGAGCTGCTTGCAATAAAGCATTAAATGTAAGCATAACTCGAATAAATAAAATTCATGACACTTTGCGAATGGCAGTTGGTAGGTTTAAGGGAAAGAAAACATTTGGCAATGATCACGTAACCAATCATATCAACTCAAAACCACAGTCAAATGATGCGGTTGACCAAAATGCTCTAGTTTTTTTGGCTGCTGCTGCTGCATGTTAAAAAGCATTTTTGGTACAGCTAAAACATAAAACTAACACTTCACAGCAGCACTGGTAACCTTATGGGTTGTAAAATTTACCTATGGCTGCTGTACATTTTGAACCATGTTGAGAGCACTTGAGGAGGAAACACTTCAGGTGATTTTCAGACTGCTCGTCTTCACCACCCGTCAGTTGAAACACTGATGGTGATTTAAACCGTACTTGTAAGCATAACACTTCCCACAGTCCACACAGCTGTAAGGCTTTTCTCCCGTGTGTGTCCGAAGGTGAATATTAAGTGAGCTTTTCTGAGAGAAACTTCTGCCGCAGTCTAAACAGCTGTACGGTTTCTCCCCGGAGTGCACGCGCTGGTGCAGTTTCAGGTACGTTTTCTGAGCAAAACGCTTTCCGCAAACCGTGCAGCTAAACGGCTTCTCGCCGGAGTGCCGTCGGATGTGAACCTTTAAACTGCTCAAATAGTTGAATACTTTACCACAGAATAAGCACTGGAACTGTTTACTTTGCTTTGCGGGTTTTGGCTGAATGGCGAGTTCTTTGGTTACGTTCATGTTGATGCTGTTGGGAAAGTCCAGGTATTCGCCAGCGACAGCGGGAGGGTTTGTGTTGTCAACCAGTGTGCTCATTGTCGCGTCCTCTATTAACTTGTCCATAATTGTTGCCTGTGTGCGTTGTGTTTGAGTGTCAACCGTCATGGGGAAGGTGCTCAGGTCCTCCGAGTGCAGCTGCAGGTCACCGGCAGTTCTATGATACAGGCCCTCTGCCTCAAAAACTTCGACACCTGTCAAATGACATCAAGTGCTGTTTTAAAAGAAAATATCGATCATATGTTTCTATCGTACTCGTCTTTTCCCCCTGAACTTACCTTTTCTGTTGTCTGTGAACCTTATCTGCTGCCCGATGGGATGATCGTCATACGTTTCCTCTTTCACATAGATGAGATCGGGCTCTCTTGCCATCATATCCAACACCTGCCAATAACTTAGATTAGATTAAGCTATATTTGTTATGACACGTGTACAAGTACAAGGCAATAAAATGCAGTTTAGCGTGTAAGGAGAAGTGCAAAAAGGATGCGGGTCGAAAACGTAAATTAACATTATGTACATGGCATGTAATGTCAATACTTTACAGGTGATTTACAGATAGGGTACTATGAACATATAATACAGATGGACATGTACATTAAATGTAGCAGACTATTTACAATTTACAAGCAGAAATGTACAGGTGATAAGTAACAGTGACCAAGACGATCGGTCACCTGAATCGGCTAGGAAAACCGATTATTCTTTTGAATTTTTGCCGCAAACCAAATATCATTCGAGATCCAGAGATTATGGGAAACCGTTCACTTCTTTGACATTTATGAAGGCCCTTCGAGGGGGACATGTAAATAAGCAAGGTAAAACAAGGATGCAAACGTTTCAAATCCACCTGTGATCCCATGCTCGACATGGCAGCGGGCTCTGCGATGTCTTTCCTTTGAGAGGGGAGTCTTTTCTCCTCTCGCCACAGGTCCATACACCAGTCCTTCCCAAAGACCCCATCGATGGCCGGGGCAGGCTGAGGCTGCTGCTGCTGGTCTGGAAGGAGAAGCAGTCCTCAAAGGTGACCCCGAGTCGTGGGTTGACGTTAAATATAAGTTGCCACAAGGTCACATAAGACTCCTAGACATGCATGCTTCATGTTTAGTCATCACCCAGCAGAAGAGAACAGCTGATAACACGACGGTTATATATGGATCGTTCTCAGAGGGCAAATTGGGAGTGATGCTGGGGTTAAAACCCACCGGGTTTCTGGCCGTCCTGTCCCGCCTGCTGCTGCTGCCGCCGGCCGGTGTTGTTGACATGTGTCGGGTAGTACTGTGTCTCCCTCGCCGCTCTCAGCTGGACCTCCAGGGAGTAACACCTCTTCTTCAGGGCCTCGTTCTCAGTCTTGTGCAGGGATATCTCGGTGTGAAGGACGGACGAGCATTCGTCGGCTAGGTTTCCTATTTCAACGAGAGCCGCCTTGGTTAGCTTCTCCAGTATCGCGGCCAGCTGCGTCCGGAAACTTCGGTTGGTGGTGTCGCACATCATCTCGACGAGGAGGCAGGATATTTTTGAAAATTTCGGCGAGATTCCCAGTGCGGCGACGTCGCTACTGAATTGAACAAAAGCTGGACTCGAACACTGTACGACTCCGCTGTGCCGCAAGGGATTGTGGGATATATATATTTATATATAAACCAACGTTGACGAAGTGAGCCCGAAGGCACCGCCACACAATACCTAAACAACATTTTTGTTTCAATCCCGCTGTTATTACACATGCTGTTTTAGAATACACTCGAGGATTTAAAAACTGTTTTACGCGATCGCTTATTTGCTGATCCGTGATGTTGCTTAACGCGCTCTTTCTGCTTGCACTTGAGTTCAAGAATGATTTTATTCTGAAAATTTCTTCGGAAGTGTCAAAGGGACGGGCCTGGACGGCGGCTTTACTGCCCCCTAGTGGACAGAGCAGGGTACTGCATGTCACCGGCAGCTAACGGCAGTTTGCGGTCAGCGGAGAGACTGTTTGAAATTAGAGCAACGAAGTGGGCAATAACAGAAATAACTACTCTCTTTGACATACATTTCAACCACAAAGCCATGTCAGCGATAGCAACTCGATCCTGGTTTTACATTTTCTTTTAAACGTGCAATGGGACAACAATATTCTTCAAATTAAGTTGATGTATTACATGGGTCATTCCAGAATTGGACGACATTTCAGCCTTGGCATTTTTGAAAAATGAACATTCTTTAATATTTTCAGTTATTTATTCATTAATTATAGGTACTGAACCATTAAAACCTAGATTGGCTTCGCTCAGGGATCATTTTTGTTACACGTTTTATTTTTAAATTGTTATATTTGGTGAAACCCTGTTACCAACATAAGGTACTTGAAAACACTGGGGGAAGTAACAGGGTTGCCAATTCAGGCTTAAGTCAGCTTTTTCTAAGTGATAGAGAGTAGCTATTTAGCGAGCTGTTGTTATTTACAAAGTGGACAAACTTACTTAAGTAAATTAGTAAAGAAAAAATAATAATAATAACGACTTTGTTATATAGTAACCATTTGCATAACAAGGTTGCGTGGCATAGAGTGACACATACAAGAAAGGCTAACAATTTTATCAAAATAAGAAGAATTGAAGGAGGCTTATACCTTTGCTCTTCCCATGCTGTTAGCAAACTGAGGATGTCAGTGTCCATTGTGTGATTGGCTGCTTTCTTCTGCTTCCACTGTGCTAAAAATGCTCATGTAACAGGGTTGCATGCATGTTGTGGGACACATATTCCTTGCATAAAAAATATTTAAAATAATATTCTGATTATAACAGTTTTTTTTTCCACAATTACTTGAGATATATATGAACAAAATAATACCAAAGGAAGGACATTAACATAGCATTTTAACAGTTTTATTTGAGATTGAATTTGGTTATCAGAGCGGTGGGACAAGAGAGAAGTGGCATTTTAGGGGGTATTCCAGACATGCATTTAATTAAAAAGTATATTTTAAATCAAAAATTTCCCTGTTTTTTTTTTTTATTCGGTCTCAGGACAAGTACAAGTTATCCTACAACTGCGTGCTTTTGTATATTCTAGATGCATTATGTAAAATTGAATGACTGGGACGTAAAATGCCCTCCGATTCTGGAGTGACCCACATGCAGTTCAATAAAGACTGGATAACCCTACTTTGGGAACATTCATACACTGGGTGTTAGAATTCTTTGATATATCAGCACGACACTGGTGTCGGAGACGTTCGCAGATGGGGTTTGAGGTCTTGAGTGGAGTTGGTTTTGACAATACCGGCGTGGAAATTATGCCAAGACTAAATATGTGAATTGGCACCTATGACTTTCGTACCGGATTAGTCAACCAGTCGGTCGACAAACGCCATCGGTGTATATTACCTACCTCCCAAGTATCAGCAGTAATTGGGCTACTGTTGGTAAACAAAGGCGAGTTCAGAAGAAGAGTGAAATAGGAAAGGCAAGAGTTGGTTGGCATCCTGGGAGAGAAGGTGGATATCCTGCGTGTCCAGGAAGTCCAACTGGAGAGGTGGCAAGGCCAGAAACTTAGGGCAGATTTTGAATTGCCACGGTATTGAGAGGAAGAGTAATGGAGTAGAAAGTGGAGCAGTTTGTTAGGGAAAAAGACATGATCGCTATAAATTTCCAAACTAAAATTAAAAATAAACCGTCAGAGGTTCATCCCTATCCACCCAGGCATTTGTTAGTGTGAAGTGTGATGCCAAAACCTTACCTTTGTGCTCATTTTTAGAGTCAATGATACATCTAAGAATTTATGTTCCCTAGAAACCAAGAGTAGAGTTATCATTTGTGTTATAGCCCTCACAGGGAGACTCAAATAAATGTGAACACACTGACTTCTAAATGTCACACTTCCACTCTAATTGCTGAGGGAAGAGAAACAGTTTGGTTTCTGTTTTCTAGATGATTCGAAGTCGACTCCGGGTTTCATTTAATTTTATTTCCAAAAAGAAATAAAGCCAGAAGGATAATTATTAAATAACCCAATCTATACTGTAATTCAACACATATGGCATATATTGTAACCTAACATTTACACTATATTCAATTTCAGGTCCATCTAAAAGCACGTTGTTTGAAAGCAAGATGTGAAAGTTGAGCCAAGGAAAAAATATGACTGTTACAAACTTCTTCACCATGTTTGCAAATCAAGTAAACTCAAAGAGCTGTAAAGGTTTGCACTGACGCACACATTCATTTCATGAGGTTCCATTCATGAATGAGCTGCTAAATGTCGACGCATTTGATTCACTGTTATACACAAGCAAACTGGGATCCAAATGCACTGAGAGATGTTTTTTCAGATTGCAGTTCTTTGTAAAACCTTTGCCACATTTCATGCAAACAAATGGTTTTTCTCCAGTGTGTGTACGTTGATGCATATCAAGAGTGCACTTCTGAATAAAGCCCTTTCCACAAATAGGACAGCGGTATGGCTTTTCCCCAGTGTGTGTGCGCTGATGTGTGTATAAATGGCCTTTTTGCGCGTATCTCTTTCCACACAACGTGCATCTGAAGGGCTTTTCTCCTGTGTGACTCCTCTGGTGTATTTCAAGCTGGCTAAAACACCTGAAGTTTTTCCCGCACTGCAAGCAGCCAAACCGTTTGGCGTTTGAGTTCCTCAGGTTGTGCACCTTCAAATTCCTGAGCACATTTAAGCTTTGGGAAGCGACGTTTTGAGCGATGCCTCTTCCAGCGTCTAGGTTGGCGTTCACCGATGCAAGCTGTGGATTCCACAGTGTGTCCTTCCTTCCAGCCCCACTTGGAGAAGACTGAGTATTCATTGTCAGAAACCTGTCCACATAGATTGGCTCTTGCTGTCCTGACATCGGTTTGGGGTTCTGGATGATATCTGGAATCTTCTGGGTGTCTGTTGAGAGCACATATGCTGGGTAAACCTGAAAAGCACTCGCTTAATCACAACTATTTCCCTAATGACAGTTACGAATATTGTGTGTGAGTAATTTTAAGAATTAATTTTAATGAGTCTACAGTTATTTGGATTGTTTCCGTGTCAGATTCACACACTTGAGTTTTTTAATAATAATAATCAACCACTTAAACTTTATTAATCCCTCACAGGGAAATTTCATCTCCGCATGTAACCCATCATGGATGAAGCATGAGCCGTTGGCTGCCGTCTTGCAGATGATTGCTCTACAACGCTGCCCCTAATCATCCCCTAATTTTTAAAACCCGCCAATTTTTTGGTCTCTAAAACTCACTGTTTTGAGTCGTCCCCTCTTCTTCTGTGTTTCTAATGACCACTTCGGAAGGCTCCTCTTTTACCACGACCAGTTCATGGTGGTCTTTTGATGGATGCTGTAGCTATTACGGAGGTGGCAAGGGATATATTTAAGAACAAACTTCATCATAACAACAAATTACTTCATGACTACAATTCAACTTACCCCAGTAGACGAATGCTCTTCCCCTGCAAGTGGAGCACTTGCTTCGATGGATGAACTTATGCATTCCCAAGATCTCTCACTGGAAAACAGATACCTTATAATAAACCAAGCACCACACAAGGGGGAGGGAAGGTTATGATAACATCTGACACACACACACACACACAGACAGACACAGACAGACACACACACACACACACACACACACACACACACACACACACACGATAGAATTCAGCAAGCACACCTTTTTATGGCCTGTGTTGTTTCATCAACCTCCTGTGCTGGTTTCTCCACACTGTCCTTTGGCACTGTGCAGGCTGCAGCCGCGTCCTGTCTGCCCCGCTGAGCCATGTAGAGCAGTTTCTCCATTAGATGCAGTTTCTCGGTGAGCGAGGCGATTTCATTTCGCCCTCGGTTTATCTCTATTTTCAGCATCTTCGACTCGATCTCCACCACTTTGCCGATCTCCAACACGGCCGCTTTGGATAACGCGTCCATGATGGACACAAGCTGCGCCTGGAAGGAGAAGGCGGTCGACATGTTGTTCTTTTAAGGTTACTCTGAGACGCCCGGTTGTCGGTAAAATAAAATAAAAATCGGTCAAACGCGAGACACGACAGCCGAGAGCTGAACCTGCATAAACAAGATGCACACGAGTGTGCGACTGGAAAGGAAGAGCTTTTTTTCCATCTTCCGGCTGGGAGGAAACACACACACACACATTTAACTTTCAATATTGACCGCAATTTCAATGGACCTCAATATCAATTGGTAATGTGGTTTTCTTCCCACCAAAATCTACCGGAATGTTCTCTTAACAGCCATGAAAAAAAGCATAAGGAGATTGACTTGTCGTTTTAGCTTCTGATACGCGGACTACATTTCCCAGAATGCAGCGCGCTCTAAAAGCAGACTCGCTAATGGTTTCCCGGAAGTGTCACGTCGGATCCGCCGACTGAAAATCTCCCGTCCATGACGTCCCGTCGCTAGGATTCTCACTGAGTGAGGAAGAATCATTACGTAAGGTGAAATTGGAATGTAATGCTTGGGATTAAATGGAAGTTTTGATAAAGGTTACAAGATGCTAAAATCCCGTTTTGAACTCAATAGCGCCTACAGTTGTTAGGTGGCTAGCTAAACCGGGTTCTAATTCACTTCCTCATGCCCCCCACGACCCACCTCCATCCAGAGCAGCATGGCTGGCCGGAGAGTCGTGGTGTTCCCGTCCTCCGCGGAGCTTGGGCCGGCGCTGGCCCACCTGGTGATGTCCAGGGCGGAGAAAGCCATCACCTCCCACGGCAGGTTCACGATGGGACTGGCCGGGGGGAGCCTGGTGACCCTGCTCAGCAGGGAGCTGCTCGCCCTTCCGGAGCTGGACTGCAGCAGGTGGCTGGTTGGTTTCTGTGACGAACGCCTGGTTTCTTTTGATAACCCTGAGAGCACCTACGGGCTGTACAAGGTATCCCTGCAGGAGTTTTTGTTATTTTGTATTAACTGCCCATTATTCCAATCCACTTTGTTTGTTGTTTTCTTTTCTCCTCCAGACACAGTTGTTCTCAAAGATCAATATTCCTGAAAGTGGAATCATAGCCATTGATTCCACGCTTTCAGTGAACGAGTGCGCTGAGGATTACACCCAAAAACTCAGGAAGGTGAGACGTTTTCTGGATCCCAGGAAGCTGGAAAATACATAAGTATACTGAAAAATGATATTGACATTTTTTTTTCATTTTTAATTCAAATATTGTGCAACACACTATTAGTGTCTGTATCTAGAAAGTACGAACAGTTGCTGATAAATTAACTTGTTTCTTTTATAAGCACATTTGACAGCATACCTTAAAATGAACAATAATCACATGAATAGTAGATGTATAATATATGAAAATGAGCATAAAATTGCATTACTCAAAGCTTACTTTGTAAACCGTAAACATTTTTGAAAATGAATGGCCGAAAATGACAAGGAAATCATCGGAAATAAGGAAACAAGCTTTCCTGAATACAGTTTAAATGAATTAGATCTCATATTTAAAGGTAAGATCAGTGTAGTGTTAGATTTGTTTTATCCAAGTGCTCAACTTCTGTGTTGATGCCACATTTGACATTGTTGTTTTTTTTTAGTACATCACACATTTATTTGTATAACTAATCTTTATTTGTATAACTAATCAGATATAATGGCTTATATGATCTTATATGATCTTACTTTATATCAAGATAAAAAAAAAAAGCTTTTGAATGCTGTGAATGTATTTTTTGTTACATAGCTCAAAGTAAATTGTGTGTTTTAGAGGATGTAAAGTCAAAACTGTTTGGTCTGCATTTTTTAAATCTTGGTTTCTTGCTGTCAAAAACACAGGCCTTCCCAGATGATGAAGTTCCTGTGTTCGACTTGTTGCTGCTGGGAATGGGCCCTGATGGACACACATGTTCCCTTTTCCCAGACCATCCTCTTCTGGAGGTGAGGGTTTCAAGGGTCACAGTTCCAAAACAGTGTCAGTGTCAGTCAAGCATCTAACTTTTGAAAAACATGTTCGGATCATCTTCAAATATTGCAACTGGTCATTATAATGTAATGAGTATTTTTCATGTTAACTCCAAGATAGAGACATAGAATTTTAGAAGCATTCATTTAAAAACATTATTTTGTTTACTTCTCAAGGGTCTGGCTATTTAGATGTAAAGCATCGTGCTGGGATTCACACTTAGATGTGGTCTCTGATTTACTATTCTCAAAAAAAACATGTACTATATGGTCTTGCCTGCTTGCGCTGAGGCACTCCCTCTACTATGTATGGATCATTGATAGGTTTCAGTGTTTTCAGATGTTGGACCTTGTGATCTTTAATGGCATTGCTGATTACATGTCTCTGAGGCAGTTTTTCTCACATTTTGTTCCATATTTTGCAAGTCAGTAGGCTTGGTTTGTGGGTCTTGGAGTAACACATTTTCAGCGACTGGATACATTACAACTGATAAGATATTTTTGGGATGCCCGCACCCCATATTCAGGAAACCCAGAAGATTGTGGCGCCCATCAATGACTCCCCCAAACCACCACCAGAGCGTGTAACTATGACTTTCCCAGTGGTGAACTCCGCGCGCTGTGTGGCGTTTGTGTCAACTGGGGGAAGCAAAGCTCCCATTTTGAAGGTAATATCTATTTTTTTGTCGGTCGCCAAACAAGATAAACAAAAGTCCCTGCATATGCAGTTCCAGGGCTTAAGAATTGCAATTTTGCGACCCCACAGTTAAAAAGAGTAAATTGGGGCTCAAAACAAAACAAGTGAAAGCGAAAAAAACATGAACAGTAATCTATAAAGTACAGATAGTGAAAAGCAATTCAATGTAAATATTTTATGACTCACTGAAAATTGTTTATATCATAGTGTCGTGTAAAATTGTTGAATGTTACACGGTTAACATTACAATGCAGGAGGTGTTGGAGGGTCGAGAGGGTCCAGTCTTCCCAGCGGCTCGTGTGGTCCCGACGAACGGTGAGCTCCTCTGGCTGATCGATGACCCCGCAGCCGCATCCTTGACTATCCAGGTGGAGAGGCTAAGCGCCGGGGCCAGACTCTAGAACTTTCCGCCTGCTGAATAAAGACAGGAAGACAGTGTTGATTTAAAAGCATTCACTGAGCATTCTTTAATTCCTGCTTTGACTTGAAATGAAAAGTTTCTGTCAGTTTTGACGAGGTCAACTTTGTTTTTTCAACTGAGATATGTGTGTGTCTATGTCTGTGTGTGGGATTGAGAGGGTTGAGCATTAGAGCTGCCTGGGCAAATAAAATCTTAATGTTATGTTCTGCAGATTTTGTTTTTGAATTTATTAAACTGTGCTCCAAGAACTGTGTACGCACCTGGAAGACACATGTCTGGGACATCATGATGGTTAGATCAGACGAACAATGGGACTGATCTAATCAAATGGGCTTTTATACAATGTTTGTCTGCTTGACCAAATCATTGGTTTGCCACTTAGCCGGTCACAGACAGTGAAAAATAATAATACCAAACAGCCATCCACACCCTCACCACTGACTTTGTGCAGTGGCTCTGTGGTTTGATGTCTTATCAAGATCTCAGGAGGTTGAAATTTTAACAGGGTTCCCATGGCAACATGGCCTGGTAAAAAAGAGTAGGCTCCTCTTTAAAAACCCAAGGGTAAAACGAAGGCTATCTCACTAACACATGAATACGTGGTTGTCATACAGAGCTCCAAGCCCTCCTCTTTGTAAGGGCCCTTTGTGTCCTGTCTCTTGACGATAACATATTTTGTCCTCACACAGCGTTCTCCGTATGGAACACACTAAGGCGTGATACTTTGGCAGCAACTAGGCAACAGTGCGTGGTCACATTTCAGGTTTAATAGGCTTTTTTAAATTCCTGACCAGTTGGATACGTCCTTCAGTAAAGTGGGCCCTTGACATTGAAGTCCAGGTACAGAAAGAAATGGATGAAATGTCAGATTAGGTATTGTATACATCAAGCTGACCATGTAGTCAATTACAATTTACTGATTATCTTCAGAGGGACTTGAATATCCAATTACTGACAGGATTTCAGTGTATCTCTTCTACATTTGTGTGGGAAAAAAATCAGAAAATCTGAATCGCACCTGAGAGAAATAATTAATCCCTCACATTACTAAGAGATCTATGAGATCATATAATGCAATAGGTGCATTACATGCATACATTCTCAATTAATATGCTTATTGGCCAATACTAAGATGATGTTGATGTGCAGTTGATTTCATGTTCACGTTCTACCATACACACATGCACTCTAACCAGAATGCACCGGACAGATATAACCTGATCTTCAACCGCAGGGTTCATGTTACACAGAGCATACTATTGCTTCCTTATAACTTATGTTCTGCCATATTGTTGTTATTGTTTTTCAACCATTATTTGAGGACAGATCTCCAGAGGAGCAGCCTGGTCTGGATTGAAACTATTTGTTCACGGTTGCATTCAACCGGGAACTGCAGGATCAATCCACTGCTATTAATCCGGGTTTTGCGTGCAAAAGCCCAGCCAGGTGTGACCCACACGTTTGCATGCACACCGGATAGCGGCCCCGACGCACAGCACATGTCTGCGTCTGCTCGGCCGCTGTCAATCACGGCGGGCCCGCCCCCTTTAACGCCCCGCCCCATTCAACGCTGAACTTTGCAGTGTTGTCACATCATGAGTCCCGGTTCCGCTCCTTAATGGTGACCGCGATTAACACGGAGACCCCCCCCCTCCTCCCTCCACCCTTTCTCTGCAGCGGCAGACCGCTAGGATTCGTCTTTTTAATCTTCTCTTGCTTTGAGATCCATTATTGATCGGTGCCATGGAAGGGCCCCCCTGTCTCCCCGCCGCCCTGCCGCTGCTGCTGCTGCTGCTGCTGGCGTCCTGCTGCAGACCCGGCCGGGGATACTTCGCGGAGGAGCGCTGGAGCCCGGAGTCTCCGCTCCTCGCTCCCCGCCTGCTCCTCGCACTCGTCTGCAGGAACTCCGAGCATTCCCTGCCCTATTTTCTCGGCTCCATCGAGAGGCTCAAGTATCCCAAAGACCGAATGGCGCTGTGGTAAGTTGTCAAGTTGATTCAGACAGACAACCGTATTCGGCCGCGATCCAAGAAGTTTCCATGCATGTATCCGGTTTAAATGTTTATAAATAGTTTATAGAATACATGTAAATTGTCTGATATGTGGGAATCGGGGAAGGGGGGGGGGGCGCAGAGATAATAAGGGGAGGGTAACAATGGAGCCCAAGCTGTGTGGTGCTTGGTTGCAACGTTAAAGGCCTTCCCAAAAAAAATTAAAAAAAAAGTTTAAAAAAGCAAAATACTAACAAGTTGACAAAAAACCGCTCTTGACATTTTTAGTTTTTTTTTTTGTTTTTTTGTTTTTTAATTCCGATCTCTGCCAGTTTTGAATGAGCGGTTGGATCCTCGCGAGGGGAGATGCATTGGTTTGTAGACGTGGAGGGGAGGAAACTGGAGCGCTTGGACTAAGAGGAGCTGTGTGGCTCACGGATCCATAAAGTCAAGGCACACACACACGCACACACACACTTCTGTAGTTCTCATCGTGCACCCCCCCCCCCCATACACACACCCTCCACCCCTGCACCGGTTGTCTCCCCCGCTTATTAGAAATGAACAGACTGACTGTCTGATCCCGGAAGCGACGTGCGTGAAAACGGAGATTCAACGGTCCCTGATGAAGGTGTGTGTGTGTGTGTGTGTGTTTGTGGGTGTGTGTGTGTGTGTGTGTGTGTCGGACCCAGCAACTGGATTCCGTGACTCAGCAAACATGAAACTGGGACCAGCGACCCCCTGAAACCTTTGCACTGACCAGAGAAAAAAAATCTTATATTAGAAAGTTATCCAGGTACTTTTTGTAGTATTTCTGTAAGTTTGCATACATGTTTGGAGGATCCCTGATGTATTTGCCAGATGACAGTTAATAGGAACTTGGAGTATTTGCCTCAGATACTTCATTATTCCCACATTTCAAGAGAAAACATACTCTCTGTATGCATTTGTTCCTCAAAGTTTCTCTTAATTTTGCTGTGAAGATTTTCTTTATTTACTTATAAAACCTAGACTGCACTTTTATTGCAAAATACTTTTTAAGACGTGGTAAGGCAGCCTATGGCACACTTCAATATACAATAACACGGGTATAGTCCTATTAATGTACCCACTGTATCCTATAATGTGTCTTTGTTTGAGATAAACACACCAAATCCTATAATAATATAACACAACCTATATAATTAGTACTTTTAGACACTTTTAAACCTAGTGTTAAGACGTAGTATTATGGCTCAATGAAGTAATTCATGGTAGGCCTCACTTTAAGCCGTACTTTCATTCATAACAAAGCGTACGTATTAATGCGAAAGAAGTCAAAAGTGATGTTTGTGGACGATTTAAATGTGTGTCTGTCAAATTCAGGCAACAGCTTATGGAGATAAAAGGAAAGTGTGTCTCACTTAATAGCCAAGCAACATGCTTCGACAGCCCCCTTCGCAATCCCCTCAGAGCAGTTCGGGAGGTATGCTCCTCACCCTCCACCTCGGTGAACCAGATTTATGTGTGTGAAAGTGTTCAGTCACTCCTTTGGTTGTCTGGTGGTCATACTGCAAATGTGTTTGAGGTAAGGCCCGTCTCGCCTGAAAATGCACAGCAAACACACCATCAGCTGTGCGACGCCTTAAAGACGACACTGTATGTGTTTTTACAGAAGCTTTATGCAGCTGTTTGTCAGCACGCCAATGCCTCTGAATCTGCATTAGCTCATATTTCATTTTTAATGTTTCGACTCTGCAATTTTGCCCGGGGTTTCTGCTCCGTTGGAGCCGAGTAAAGCCACATACATGTCAAGAGCACCAGGAGAGCATCCATCAAAAATGTGATATTTACGTTGTGTGAATCCACTCAGTGTGTTTGAGGATTTGGAAATCCAGTTGTTTGGTTTTGGAGGGAAGACACCGACTTAGCGAGCAGCTGCCGTGTTCTTACAGGTCTGTGAGAAATCTGTAAGATGAGTCCGGCTTGGCTGTCGTCCTCTGGAGCCCGAAAGAAAAATCAAGCTGGTTTAAGTGCAGATGTTCTTCTGGCAGTAACGTGTTTACCTCCCGTTTACCTGCACAAGTTGGCAAAAGAATTCACCATTTCAATATGGTTTCAATAGCTCGTTATCAAAAGCTGATATCTGAATTCAAGTGGGGAATCAGGTCAACAGATTTGAGTTTTTATGAAAATATTTTCTACCTGTGGCCATCAAACTATATAACTCCTCCCCTTTCTGCATGGAGGAAGTTTGACACATCAGACTCAGAACGATAACACCAATATTATGTTCAGTATTACCTGCAACACCAACAAATGGGTGATATAAGGTTCATTCTAATGTGCACTTTTAGGTTTCGTCATTTCATGTATCATGTACAATATTACTTTTTCATTCTTAATCATCATCATCATCATCATGTGTAATATTAATCTCAGTACCATGGGCTATATGAAGTTCAATATCATGTGCAATATACAGTAGTTCTCTATTCGGTCATGTAATGTCATGTTTTTAAACTATGCGCAGTATTTTCACAGTCACGTGCAATATTATTCTTCCCTTTTCCATTTTGGACTTTCCTTCGGGATTTATAAAGTTTTATCTTTTATCTTATCTTACCAGATACCTATAGGATTCATGATCTGACCCCCTGATAAACAAATGGACAGTTTTCAAAAGGTATTCTGTCCTGTAAAAGCACAAATCTACCTCAATCCCCATATGAATGATCTTAGTAATATAGTTTAATTTTTTTGAGTCTATTTCGGATTGATTTAACAATTTCAGGGACGCCAGCAAAGCAAATTTGGAGAACTTTTATAACCTGCATAACATCATGGTATGCTTTGCTACAATTTCAGCGAGCACGTCTGTAATATTTCTGCCCTGCGTACTTGGTGTTGCTGACATTGTGTTAGTTCCCACACCTGCACACAATAAGTTTCACTTCCATGAACACTGTGCTCTTGTTACTTGAGTAGCAGGGTCATCTTTCTCTGCCGTCCCTTGAATCTAGGTTGGCACTCTGCTTTAGCATCACGTGGTGCAAATCCCTACCCATTTCTGATTGCTGTCATTTATTTATTTGTTTTGTTTATTTTACAGGGTAGCGACTGATCACAACGAAGACAACACCACTGCCATTTTGCGTGACTGGCTTGTCAAGGTGCAGAACCATTACCATTACGTGGAGTGGAGGCCAAAAGAAGAGCCCAGGTTGGTTTTTAATCAATAAATCACTTATTACTGATATTATTTGCAGCAGCGTCAAAACCAACAGTACCGAAGGTGGTTTTGTGATGTCGTAGTTTGCACTCTCCAAGACTCCGTTTGCGTGTTCTCACCCACGTCTTGGGTGGGTTCTTTCTGCTAGGTATTTGAGGACTTTGTCCTAAGATGTGGATGGTTGTATGTTTCTATATGTGGACCTGTTTCAACCCGTAACCGGTCCAGGGTGTGACCTGCCCTCGTCCAAAGTCAGCTAGGATTGACTCCAACCACCGCCATCACCCCCCCCCCCCCCCCAATTATAATCCTTTGTGCAGGATAAGCAGTACAGAAGATCATTTTTATTGTTATTCAGAATAATATAGATTGATATTTGCAAGGTTATTTAAAGCATTAGAAGTATCATCCAGTATCTATGGAGCTATTTTGCCTAGTAAACCCATATAGTCTTTTACAATAAGTATAAAGGTCTCACAAAATCCAATAAAGTAACTAATGATAAAAAATAAATGCAATGTCTCTCACAGAGACTATAAGGGTGAAGATGGTCCAAAGCACTGGACGGATCCCCGTTATGAGCATGTCATGAAACTTCGGCAAGTGGCACTGGAGTCGGCTCGTGAGATGTGGGCGGACTACTTTATGGTAAGTGACAAAAGTACTCTTTAAAGCGACTGAGAAAAAGATTAGTCACGCTTTTCCATCTTCACTTTCGAGCCAAATACTCCCGCCTGGACTGGGTTTATAGTCAAATAATAGCTGCAGGAGGATAACTACAGGGTCACACTGAGCTCTGGCAGTTGTGTTGAAAATTGGCCCTGTTGTATTTTTCTGCCCATTTTGGTTAAGTTTATCTGGTGCTGCTCCCGAGGACCTCTCCTTACTGTGACACAAAGATTGGGCTTTATTTTAAGTGCAAGCCATGTGTACATTTCTATTTGTATCCCCCCAGCCTAGCCCTCTAACTTCAGAAGTGTATAATTTTGAAGCATGCTACGGTCCCAGGCTTTGCACATCAAATCCTTGGACATGCCATCCTACATTTCCCCTTAAAGACAGACTTTGGAGAGTACTATAAAAGTGAATTTCCTCCTTTAACCTTCATGACCTCAAGTGCGTGTTAAAACCCCTTTATGGTCGATCACATAACAGAAACAATTGACAGTTGCATTTCCTCCTCCTTGTGTAGCTGGTGGACTGCGATAACCTCCTCACCAATCCAGACGTGCTCTGGGATCTCATGAGGGAGAATAAGACCATCATCGCTCCGATGCTTGAATCCCGTGCCGCCTATTCAAACTTCTGGTGTGGAATGACCTCTCAGGTGCTAACGCAGTCCTTTTGTTATCCGGTCGATAAATAAATGCTGTCGGATCTCCTCTCGACTCAACTCGTCATCATCCTGGCTTTTTTAGGGCTACTATAAGCGCACGCCTGCCTACTTGCCCATCAGGAAGCAGTTGCGAAAGGGCTGTTTTGCAGTGCCCATGGTCCACTCCACCTTTCTGATAGACCTTAGGAAAGAGGCATCCCGGGAGCTGGCCTTTCACCCACCTCACCCGGAGTACAACTGGAGTTTCGATGACATCATTGTGTTCGCTTTTTCTGCCCGGATGGCAGGTACGTTGCATTCCAAGCTCAAGGACCAATTCATGGAATATAGAGAAATCTAGCAGATGAATTAGAGGTCACAGCTCTCTGTCTCACTCGTCCCTTTTGAAAATATACTGAGGCTCGTCGGGTCACTCACATACAATTCTGAGTTCCCTTAAGTTCTCACAACACAGAGTGTCTCAATTCGAGAAAGTGTGTTCTGGCCTGCAGGCACGCAGATTTGTTTGCCTGAAAATTGCTTAAGACTGTTTGGAAAGAGGAAATTATTGTCCACTTGCTGATGAAGTGCAGTTTTCAGTTTTGCTGTTATAGGAACTGAGAGGATCACATCAAGACCCTTATAGGTTTGAAAATAGAGAGACATATTGTATCAATTTTTTTTCTATAAACCATGGAATACTGCAAATAATTACATTGCAACGGCTGTATTCACAAAAGTCCCAGCCCTCATGACATCAAAAGCAGGAGTAGCAAATAGCATGGCCTTTTATAGCTGCATCTGGACGACCGCCGCTGCTTTCTTTCACTAAATTGTTACAAATGGATTAGAAAAAAACTTCTTCTTTTCCTTTCGGCTTTTCCCTTTCAGGGGTCGCCACAGCGAATCAACCTTCTCCATCTAACCCTATTCTCTGTATCCTCCTCTCTCACACCAACTACCTTCATATCTTCTCTCACTACGTCCATAAATCTTCTCTTCGGTCTTCCTCTAGACCTCCTGCCTGGCATCTCCAATTCCAGCATCCGTCTACCAATATAATCCCTATTCCTCCTCTGTACATGACCGAACCATCTCAGTCTGGCTTCTCTGACCTTCTCTCCAAAAAAATCTAACATGTGCTGTCCCTCTGATGGACTCATTCCTGAAAATAGATTAGAAAAAAAAAAGCAATGATGAAAAAGAATAAGACAAAATGATTTGTACAAAGAATCGTTCTGTCAGATGAGTCCTGAACGTCTCCATGCAGGAAAAAAAAAGAATCTTGCACTATATGACGCTGAACCTGTTGATGATGATCATGAGCAATGGTCCTGGTTGTTTAGAGATGGCTCAGTTTAAATAGGTCACTACTAGTAAAGATTTAATTCGGTAAATGAGAGCCTATGGAAGAGAAATGCTATGTTGATAATGCAATGGAAATAGTTCAGATGATTAAAAACAAACAAAAAGCCTGAATATTATGGCTTTTTATATGGCTTTCTCGCAATGTAGCCCTCTAATTCCAAACATTTTCACTTCAACTCTAAAGTACATGTGCTGTGTCATCGTAAAAAAAAAAAACATTTCTGTCCTTTGCTTTCAACAGATGTTCAAATGTTTGTGTGTAACAAAGAGACGTACGGTTACCTCACGGTGCCGCTGCGATCCCACAATACGTTGCAAGATGAAGCTGACAGCTTCACGCATTCAGTCCTTGAGGTGAACGGTAAGTCGCCAATATTCCTTTGAGACGCCTCTTTTTTGTTTTTCCTGCTCGAAACTTGCATTGTTTTTTCCTACCGCTTTTCACTAATGATAACATTCAGCATGGTTTGCTATATATAATTTTTACCTTTCCTGCATCCATCTTTCCCGGTGCTGTGTAGTGCGAAACCCCCCGGTGATGCCATCTAAATACATACTTGTTCCGAGAAAGCAACCTGACAAACTGGGCTTTGACGAGGTGAGTAATGGCTATCCGTCCACCTCGGGGCTGAACAATTACCCTCGTCGCTGGGAATGAATGACAGGGTCTTCTGTGACTCCGTTGCAAGGTGTTCATGATAAACTTGGAGAGGCGGACGGACCGCAGAGAGCGCATGATGAGGGCATTGTTCGAGCAAAATATCGCTTGCAAGGTCGTTGCAGCGGTAGATGGAAAGTGAGTCCAGGTTGCTGAATGAACCCTTAACCCCTGTTTAGTAGTTGGTGTTTTCACTCTGATTCACTAATAATCTATACTTTCCTTGACTGTTCAGAGCGATGAATATCAGTGAGATTCATACTATGGGTATCCATATGCTGCCTGGATACAGTGACCCCTATCACGGCCGCCCACTGACAAAGGGAGAGCTGGGATGCTTCCTTTCCCATTATAACATCTGGAAAGAGGTGATGGAGGCGATGAAACGATCAACGATGAAAGGGACGTTGGGCTCGCTCTTTAACAGATCCACGTTTCCCCCCCAGGTCGTAGAGAGACAGCTTCACACGTCGCTCGTAATGGAAGACGACCTGCGCTTCGAAGTCTTCTTCAAGCGGCGCTTGATGAACTTGATGAGTGAAGTTGAGGAAGAAGGGCTGGACTGGGATCTCATGTAAGTCTGTGTTTCCTTCACTCCCCAGTTTTAAAGCATACAACCTCTTCTCAACGTTCTTTTCTTGTTCTTGCAGTTATATCGGTCGGAAGAGAATGCAAGTAGATCACCCGGAGAAAGCCGTGCCGAATATACACAACTTAGTGGAAGCAGACTATTCATATTGGACCCTTGGCTATATGATATCGCTGCAGGGTGCAGAGAAACTTTTAAATGCAGAGCCCTTAAAGAGGATCCTGCCAGTGGACGAGTTTCTGCCCATCATGTACAATAAGCATCCAATGTACGTTTTGCACTCACGTTGGTAAATAAGTCATCTTTCTCTGATACCTACATCTTGTGTGATTTTTTTTTTTCACAATGTTTCCTTTTCTTTTTCCACAGCTCTGATTACATGGAACAGTTTGAGGTCAGAGACCTACAGGCATTTTCAGCAGAGCCTCTTCTGGTGTATCCAACCCACTATACCGGTGACTCGGGGTACATCAGCGACACCGAAACCTCCACGGTGTGGGACAATGATAAGGTCCGTACAGACTGGGATAGAACACACTCAGGGAAAACTAAGAAGCAGGCCAAGATCAGCACAGAGGCCCAGAACACGGATGTGCTCCAGTCCCCTTTGGACAGTACAGCACGGGACGAGCTATAAAAAAAAGACACGGATAAAAGCCTCCGAGCAAAAACACAAGACTTGCATTGAGCAACCCGACTTGTTTTATAATTATATTTCATTTTTGCATCACTGCAGAGATGAAACAAGATAGAAAGGGATCAGGTTTGTATTGCCTTTTTCGGTTATGATGTCGTTTTTTAGTATTTGCTTTTTTAAGGCACCAGACTTGCCATGGAATGGCATTTGCAGTACCCATTATCTGTCTGTCATACAGAAATGAATAGAAATAGAAAAGTAAAGAAAGTGTCGAGTGTTCAGTGTTACTTTCTTTGACATATTTTGACATCACAAGCCGAGCTGCTTTAGTTACTGTAATGACTACAACCATGTCACTTAGATTCAACACAAATGTCAACAAACAATCCGTTGGTCTCTTGTGAAACTACGGTTTGCTGAAATCTTTTTACCGACACCTCACATGCTTGCAGCAGAGCTTTACCAATTTTACAAAAATCACAAGCGGGAGTGTGTTTAATTCTGGAAGTCCACTGCAGAACACTGCAATTTGATTGACCTTTTGTGCCTGTCTCTGACCACTGAAACCTTAATGGATCAAATAGGATTTGCGAGATTAGAAACTTTTTTTTTTTGTGTCAAGACAATCAAAAAACAGAAGTGCCTTTGGACAAAAATAAAATGTGAACTGACGGACAAGTCTAATGACCACTGTCACACGAAAGAACCCCATTCCTTTAAAAAATGTGCACTTTAATGCAGAATGTATCATATTGACCACATCATAATAGCTCTTGTGCAGTGTCGCCTGTTGCATTGCAAGTTCCCATCCAAGATATCCCGTGGCTGCAGATCTGCAGACGGCAAAAGAATCAGCGTGTGATTCATATCACTTGCAGTTACCCCTCCGTTCCAATAGGATATGCAGTATTTGCCTTTGCTTTTTTCCTAATCTTATTTATTGAGGGTTTTCCTTCAATTTGTTACCTGCCTGTTTTCTTTTCACCAAGCAAAGAGTCAAGGCCTGCTATGCAAGAACAGTCCAAGAATACTCATCAAGACAGAATGGGGTCATTTGGTTCACTCAAAAGTTACAGATTTCGAAGTCACCTCTGATACAGCGGTCACTGCTGATATGAAGTATGAAGGAGGTTGCCTCATGCGGTCCGTCATTTCATTTCTACCGCTGCGCTGTTGTGGCCAAAGAGGACAATAAAGCTGTAGTTGAACTTGAATCGATTGCGGTGCTTTTTATTTGTCTGTGACATATTCCTCCAAGTGCATCGAAGTGTTGTTGAGCAAGACACTGAACCCCCATCTGCTGCCCCTGGCACTGCTTGACGGCAGCCAACTGCTCATGGTTCATCCATGTTGGGTTAAATGCAAAGAAGGAATTTCCCCCACGAGGGATTAATAAAGTATAAAAAATGTAAAAAAAATTAAATTTAATATTCTATGCGTATCACTAACGGCCGGAAAAGCCAAATCTGTCAAAATAACGAACAGTCATATGTTATGTAATTTGCAGTCCAAACTGTCTCCACCATAAGCCGCGATGGTCATGGTTTGTGCAAAATCAACAAAATCTAAACACAAAGGCATTTTCCCCCTGTGTCTGTTGTATGGCTCAGCAATGTAGGTGGGGCCTATATCGAGATGCACTTCCCTTTCCTATGGTAAGAAAATTTGTCAACCTACCATCGCTTAGAGGAAGATCATTTTTTAAAAGGGCAAACAGAAGCGAGCTTACATTTGCGGGTGATTAACTTAGCCGGTGCCTTCACACGCTGCCATGAAGACCACCTGCCCCACACCTGTGTCGTCCTTCTCCACGTACTGCAGCGTGAACCTGAGGGCAGATGATGAGTGAGTGGTGTCAGTAGGCTCCTGCCTTTGTGGACGTGTAAAATGGAAGAGGAACAAGCACAAAACAAGGATTTATCTCAAGCCACAGGTACTCATAAAATACATTATTTTTCTTACTGTTCCTTTTATTTTGCTCCTTTTACTTCATAAAAACCCATCATGTGTGAATGTGTGTACCCAGAATGTTGCTTACTCGTCTTTGCTGTTTATTTGTCTTAGTATTCGTTTTGTGTTTACTTCCTAAATTATTTCTTTGTTTTTAATACTTGAATACTGTTCTGGGGATGATTGGGCTATCATGTGCTTTTATTTTGTTGAATTTAGTGTTTATTTTTTTAGAGATTTGAGTGCAGGATTATACAATTAAATGAAAAGCTGGAACTTCTTACTTATCGTTAGACAGAGCAGGCGCTGGTGCACAAAAGACATCAGACGTCATCATGAGAGATGACAGAAAAGCAACAGGATGTGGTTGACCGAAAATGGAGACATTGCTCACACAAATACTTCATGCTTTGACTTCTTGCAGTTGTTGCAATGTAAATCAGATTCATGCCATTAATGTCAACCTCATGTCAAAATTGGGGCACAAGTGGAGATTTTATCATCAAAAGGCACTGTGTTTTTACCCGGCTTGTTTTAACTGGGAACTTCCCCCAAATGGTGCTCAAAATAAATGTCTAATTTAAGCAATTCTGAAGAAGCTAGTACTGTGCATCTTTGGCCAAGGTGTCAATATGTGCCGTATGCGGTGTCTTAGTTGTGGTAGTTAGGAGTTTGATTCACAGTGTTGTATCTAAACTGCAATCAAGAATTACCTTTCTCCTTGCAGATGCGCAGAAGGTCAATAAAAAATCAGAAACTAAACGATATAGTGAGATCTTCAGAGATTTCGATAATCTGGAATTATCCTTCATCTCACTGTAAGTATCACTTGTGTATCCAGAGCACCTGTTAAGTTGGATCTAAATATAGTTATTGAAAACATTTCCTTTGCAGTCTCTAAACAGGCAATATTTAATTTTGATTTTTTTTTTTTTAAAGTTAGACATCTTCTTTTTACATGAAATTATGTTCTTTTTTCTAACGCATTTTGCTCATTTTGCTGGAGTTCCCAAGGCAATACAGCATCTTCTACAAGTGCCATTTCCTCTCAACAAACATATTATTGAAATGTACACTTTATTTACAGAAGTTTGGAGTCACTTTACTCAATTTTTTCACTTATTTTCACTTTATTTTGATCTTATTTTTCTTTTACTTTTAATATTTCCCATATTCTATGTATTTATATTTATACATTCATAGATGCTGTATCTGCTATAGGCTGCTATGCTAACCCTTGTCCCCTCTAATTGCTCCTGGGGGACAAATAAAGTTTCACTGATTCTGATTCTGGTATTATATCATAAAGTGGATCTTAAGTGGATGCTCCTCAAAGGGAATTGTAGCAACTGTACTGCTCGTACAAATTCAATTAATAACTTGTTTGAAATATTGATCATACAAGATGTGAAGTGTGTGTGGCCCATTTCTGTCTTTCTGACTGTTTCATATCAACGATGATATATCCCCTTTTCAGGGGACGTTTGGATAAAGCATGTTCCACTTAATCCATGATTTTCAGATATTGCCGTTTTCACTGTACTTGCTTCTTATCCAAAACTTTGTCTGCCTGTCCAGTGAAGGGGATGACCTGATGTCAGACTCATGCTCACAGTCGGAGTACATCCCTGCAGAGACCGCGGAGCTTACAGAGCAACATGATACAGCTGTAAGAGCTCAACACCCAGTTAATAATACTCAGAAAAACACCGTCTGCGGCGTTTATTGTTGTTTACCGACGTTTAGCTTGAAATCTGCTCCTCATCTGCCTGATACACGTTTGCTCTCATCTGTTTTGATTTTTTCTTTTCCCGAAAATACAGTTAAAATAGTGTTTTCCCTCCCCTACAGTGTCCAGATACTTTTGACCCACGTGTACGCCCAATCTCAAGTGACAGTGATGAAAACCAATCAGGTATGAGTGTGTGTGTGTGTGTGTGTGTAGCGCTGATGTGTCCCGCCACCTCTTTGGGGTAGAGCTATGTAAGTTGTGTTTTAAGATGACTTTGTAAGGGAAGTGTGGGGTGAAGGTATGTTACCATTTAATCATGAAGACTTGTATATATTAATCTATCATTTTCTAGTTCTATGGAAGAAACTTGACATCAGATGTGATCTTAATGAACCTACAGGATTTATAAGGAGATTTTAGTTGTTTGTTTTTACTCAGTTCTAATTGATCTTTGTGACAAAGTATGTACATTATTATTTAATTTTGGAAAGCAAACGTAAAGACATTAGTTGTGACTTGTTTAGAGTCGGGTGGGGGGTTGCTGGCCTTGGCAGAGGGCATTTCTCTCCCAGGATGTGTATGTGTGTTTGCGTACGTGTGCGTGCGTGCATGTGTGTGATCACGAATGGGTCAAAAATTATGTAGAGGATTCAAACAGAAGCTTGGTTCCTTTCAGAATCGCTGTGAGGTTCTTTTTTATCTTCATTCGAATGTTGAAATCACTTTTCTCCCCAAACCCAACTGTTTGGTTCTACATATGAATGCTCTCTTATGGTCTCCCAAACAAATGTGAGTTTCATTTAAAGAAAAAAAAAAATGATATTCTGTCTTACAAGCTTCACGTGTTTCATGAAGCTCGCTGTCAGTTGTAATTGGTGTGTGGTAACAAGATTAGGATCAAGGCTGCAGATTAAGCCGGGGACAGCTGTACTCTTTTACCTTCCAAAGTGTTAGTATTATGTTAGCTAAAGTAATAAAAATACAAGGGAGGCCAAAAGCAAGTCTACTCATACACAGTACTCCAACTTGAGTCTTACTTTGGTTGTATTGTGCATTTACAGACCCACGTGGATATGGGAGGATGTAAAGAGTTTTTAGAGAGCTGATTCAATCTTGCAGCGTGTACTGTACTCACCGGCTGGTTAATGTACCTTTTTATTATTTTCTTTCAGCCCCAAGATAAATGTGAAAAGAAGCTGAATAGCAGTCAATGACAATGTAATCTAATTCATGTCATTAATTTCACGTCATGCATCAACAAATAATTCTGATAATAATCTGTTCGGCACTATGATAACATCTATTGGTAATATTGCTTATTATGTTCCCATTGGTTGGAAGGGGTTACCCATCAGCCTTTTTTAACACCGTCCATACTGTCACACACCAGGAGGTAAACCTCTCTCAACTCTCCTGTAAACCCTGTCACTCTACAATCTGGACTTCATCGGGCTAATCCCTGATCGTGAGAGTATGTCCCTAATGCTGCGCAGATTCCTGCTGGTGGATGATTTCTCAATATGCTGAGCGAGTCTCTTTGACTAAAAACTCACAATAAGGCGAAGGGAGGCTAACTGTGATACATTATTTGGCAACGCCATCAGCACTTTATAGGAATAGACAGTTTTCCTGTCATGGATTTCTCTTGAAGAAGTGATCAGCATGCTTGGATTATTTTTTGCCAGATCTGGATTTGTTGATGTACAACAACAACGTAGGATATGAACCTGCATGAGAGCGAGAGGAACTTGAACAACAATTTATAGCACTCTTGGTGGTAATGACTGCTTATTCAGTCACTAGAGAAAGAAACTGAAGTGTACTTCAACATTTTGACGAAAGGGCAAAATAAGCTTTGTTGTCAATGTTTTGTTTGTTTGCTTGGTTGTTGTTGTGGTGGTGTGTGTGAAGTATGGACAGAATGTGGAAAAAAGAGAGTGCAGCAGTAAACTTTTTAGACCTCCTGACTGTTACATTCATGTCCCTCACCGCATGTTCATGTGAGTCATAGAGGAAGAATGAGGGCTGGTTGTCATATTAACACCCCGCCTGTCTAACGAAAGTAGAGCAGGGAGATTGCTGCTTTTTTTGACATTTGCAACTGAGCCTTTGCACAGTTTAGTTTTAAGCGAGTCTGCCTTCACTCCAGCTTGTGCCTTTCTAGCAGCATAGAATTGTATGGGTGTGTAAAGGAGCAGAGGTGGAGGGTTGAGGGGAATAGTTATCGAATGTCTATTGACAGGGCACAGGATGTCTCTTGGGTCAAATCTCTCTTTCAGCTTTTTCAAGAATATATCGAGACATTTTCTCTTGACCAATAACGCCAACTGCAGGATCTCAACTATGAGAGGCCTTGTGTAGATGCTTGAGAAGCATTTTTATGTGCCGCTGTATTTTTCATTATCTCTCCGACGAAGACTGGATTCAGGCAGTGAAGATGCCAATTTGGATTTATGTTTTTGCAAGGGTAGAAAATATTTAGCATCAGAAGAGACAACCTGTTATGGGGGGCAGCGCAATGGACACCGTGTCATCCTCGGGAGCCGCTTCAAGCGTGTAGAGCCTGCAACGATGTTGATGTACTCCCTCCCAGCCCAGGAAGCAGACCTAGCCCTCTGTCGCTGCGAGGATGGAGTCGAGACGGCCCTGCAGTATGCGAAAATGTGGTGTCGTTACGCGAAAGACCTTCTGGCGTGGATGGAAAAGAGAATCACCCTGGGTAAGCACACAAGAAGCTCAGAAAATAACTGCAAAAAAAAGAAGAATGACACGATTATCAAATCTGCTCTTTGTCATGTTAGTCATAAGCTGCTTACAGGTACGATACAGACATAAAATCCACTGACAATAAAATAGAGAATCAGTGGAAATTGTTTTATCCATCATCCAGTATAATATTTAGACATTCACCTTGGCTTAATGATTGATGATAAGTAGATTTAGAGTTTCATTGCTGATTTGTAGATTTGACAAGTTGGAGTCAAATGTAACATATTTACCTGATAGTCAGACAAAACGAAATGTCTCAACTGTCACGTGCGGAACCAAAACCTGAACCTGATCTGAGCTTACTTGACTCGTTGAGGAGATCTATGGGTGTCTTAGTCACCCCAGTAAACGACAGACACATCTACACAACGCCGGAAAGGATTAGATGGTAGATTAGCATGTTAGGCAAGGGTAATGTGGGAGACCAGGTGCCTTTTGAAGAACGTAGACCGTGATGCCGGTTGAATCCAGGAGGCACAGTGCCTGGGCCACAGATAGGCCAAATAAACTGCCAAGGTTATTGAAAGAGCGCAATGATAGTGTCCCTCTGATAGTTGGTGTAAAGGACAATGTGAAGCAATAGGAACAGATGACTCATCGTCAGACTGAAGTATTGTGGATTACATGTGTTGGAGTCCATTTTTCAATGGAGTAATCACATCACTGTCACGAGTGGAACAAATTCGCCCTGGAGTTGAGCTTCATAGAGAAGCACGATAATCACAAATGGACATCTTTATCATAAATATAGAAGATTAATAGATCTCTGCTAACAGGTTGATGATAGATACATAGCTAAATCCTACCTGAGGTATGAAAAAAGTGACAGATCAAAGCTATGTGTTGAATTATCGATATTACAGCTTACATTTACCTTCCTCGTTGCATTTTCTTTTTTTAAATGTGCTGACAATGGCTGATTTTTATTGACAGAGCAAGAATTTGTCAAAAATGTCATGAAGACATCTGATGCGGCAAAAGCCAGTTTGGCACCGCAGGTAGGCTCCTTGACCGAATTACTTCATCACCCATCGCGAAGTGGTTCATAATGACTTTACTGGATGAGATCCTATAGCATTAATTTTCCATTTCACCTTTCGCAGCTGTATTTCTTATGTATCACACTATTCTTACACATGTAGGAGATGATGCCCCTGCAGTACATCTACACCATGGCACTTGAGCAAGACATCAAGAATAGCTTGAACTCAAGAAGGACGTCCGAGCTCATACAAAACCGCTGTCACCAAGTAAAACTGACTCATATTTTCATCACTTCCAAGTAGCTTATTGTCTTGTGGAAATAACTGTTTTATCCGTTATCTGTTTCCAAAAAGGCATTGGCCGCCAAAAGAAATGAGATTGATAAGTGGCGCAGAGAATTCAAGGACCAGTGGGCAAAAGAGCAAAAGAGAATGGTACATGATTCAAAACATATTTTTCAAGGAGTAGCTTAGTTTATTGCATACTCAAATTCAATTTTATCAATTTTAAGAAAAATGTTTAATGTAAAAGTCTGTGGAAAAAACAATTTGCGATCCAGCAAGTTGATCTGTGATGGGGTTGTCCTCTGCGTACAGTCAAATCAACTCATCGGAGTTGTTTTCTTTCTTTACCTCCCTCGCGTGTGTTGCAGAATGATGCGGTAACAGCCCTAAAAAAGGCTCGGCAGCAATACTACCAACGTTGTGACGAGCTGGTGAAAGCGAAGGCTGTCACAGCAAAGACTGTGGATGACACGGCTGGAATTAAAACGATGGATAAGAGGAGGAAGTCCAAGGATGAAGCTCAGACCAGGGTGAGTGTCTCATTGAATTTGATGGCCTCAGTAGAAAACTCAAACGTTTTTAGCAAAGGCTACTGATTACTTTTCTTGCTCGATGAAGTGGGGTCCTGATTTGATTGCCGATTGAAAGATATTTGCTTAACAGACATATAATGATCTGCAACCGTTCACTTCAATACATACTATTTTCCTTAGAAATAACGCCATTTTAATTTCTGCACAAGGTTACAGTAATGCTTTTAATTGAACCCAAGAGACATGATATACCTGTCGTCTCCTCAAGGTGTTGGAGTCAGAGCTTCTGTATCGACAATGTGTGAGCGATGCCAGGATCCAGCAGGATGAGTTAGTAAAAGTCAAAGAGAGAATTATTTCTCACATTCGCAAGCTCATCTGTCAAGGAGACACCGTGCTAAAGGAGGTTGGTGCGACTAATGAAATTCACGTCTGTCTTCCTGACATTGTACATCTAGACATGTTTTTATACTCTGCTCTGTCGAAGCACATTGGGTTTCATTTTACTTCAGTATAAACAAAGGATGTATGCTAGAAAGGCAATATGCTCATCAGTGTTGATTTTGATTGTTTGGACTACAATATGTAGCATTTCTAACATCATCAGTCAATACGATAGAATAAATGAGATATTCTTTATTGTCAGCATACAACCAGAAAATTAGAAGCACAATATTACCAATATAGATAAGGACTAAAAATAACAGTAAATGCAATCATTACTTATTTCCATATGCTCATAGATATTCTTTTATGTTTTCCTTTTATTCAGTTTCAGAAAAAACAGAAAAGGGGAAAGTATATACAGGAAGTCAATAAGCCAAGTCGTGTTATGATTTTGTTCCATACACTCATCCGGATGTCACTGCTTTGTCTCCATCAGGCCACAGTCAATATGTTTTACTACCAGCGGCAGCAGACAGAGCTGGTACCTCTTGGATATCACAATCTAGAGTTGACAAGCAGGTCTCTGGAGCCCGGGAAGCCGTATCTGATGCACATCCTCAGCAAACGACAGCCCGAGCAACCTATCCAAGTCTTTACCTTCCAAGAGTATATTGGTCAAGGCAAAAGGTACGAAGTGGTGGTTTTAATTGCCATTCAAGCAAGTATAGATATCAAATGCATGTGTTCAAGGCCGCTAATAAACTAATAAAATGCCCATCATAATTATTGATTTTAAGGAACAAACGTAAAATCAGTAACATTCAAAGTCAGGTGCAGGATCCTTTGACGGATGAGAATCCCAACAGACAGCCCAGCGACAGCAGTAAGAAATACACATTATTACAAGTTGATATTTATTCGAGGACATATCTTGAGCCCAGCTGAATAAAGATTTCCGAATGTGTTTCTGTTCATTTTAGGGAGAATGGGACAGAGTGACAATGAGAGTATCGGAGGCAGTTTGGAATCTCTGTCCAGCCCCGGTAAACATACGAATTCATTTATTTATTTGTGAGGCTCTGCATTCATTTAATGCAAAAACAAACAGACTGAAAAACAGTTTCTACCTCAGAGTGGTCATTGCACTATATTTGGCACAACCCTGAACACTTAAACCTTACATACAGTACAGTGCAATAAACCCTTTTTTTCCACTTTTCCCTTTTTGACTTCTTTACTTTTTTACTTTTTTCTTTCTACCTAGTTATCTATGTATCTTCCTTGATGTTACTATATCTTGTCTTGTATATTTTCTGTCTTATATCTCGGACTCAGAGATGCTGCTCTTGTTGTATTGTTGTGTTGTGTCCTGCCTTTTACGGTTGTTTGTGTCTGTTTTTGATGACACTGAACCCCAGAGCTGCTATCTCTAAATTTTGTTACACTCTGTGTAACGCCAATAAAAGTCTTGAATCCTTGAATCATATTTATCTGAAAAAAATAACAAAAATGTGCTTTTATGTCCCCTCTACTGTGACTCTGCTCTTTGGGAATACACAATTGAAGCTCACACAAACAGGAGACTGCTAAAATCTAATATGACCGGGTTCCCAGATGACCTGGATGACCGCGACATAGGGTCTGAATCAGGTTTGTTAAGTATTTTTAGCGACTCATGTCACACATGTCTTCAGTGAAACCCACCGTAGAAACCGCGAAAAGCTCAACAGATCTGTTCTCTTTCCACAGAGTGTATTGACGGTCAGCAAGTCAAAGTGCGCACACCTTCACGGGCTGCACTAACACACCGACTCAGGAAGCTCAAGAACAAGATTGCCAAATGTAAACAGTGCGACAACTACATCGTTGTCAACGGCGTTGAGTGTGAGGAGGTATGACACGCACCATAAAATGCCAGTGACAAAAATTAAGCGCGAGGTTTGAAAAATTGTAATAACGTGCTGCTTGTGGTCTATCCTCAGTGTGGGCTGGGTTTTCACAGAAAGTGCATGGAAATTTGTCAGCTAGATTGTGAGCATAAAAGAGGAACTGTGTTCGGTGTTGACCTGTCTGTGCTGATGCACGAGCAGCCGGACGAGGTGCACTTTGTGGTGCTTCGCTGCACATCTGAGATTGAAAGCCGGGCCCTTTCTCTCCAGGTATTACTCCTCAGCACAGTGGAGAGACTGTCAAGAGTAAGATGCGGTCTACACACACTGTTTCTTCTTTTTGTTTTCCTCCAAGGGGGTGTATCGCATTAGTGGGTCCAAGCCTCGTATCCAGAAGCTCTGCCAGGCCTTTGAGCTGCAAAAGGAACATGTGGACCTTTCCGAACTCTCACCGCATGACATCACTTCTATCCTCAAGCACTTCTTCAAGGAGGTACAGGATTCATTGACAAATTAACTTTTTTTTTCTGATTTTTTTCATAACTAACCAAAAGTTGCCCTTCACAGCTTCCGGAGCCACTGCTAACCTTTGACCTCTACAATGATTTAATGGGTGTTGGAAAGACAATTCATCAACTGAATGGATCATCAGCAGAAATGACCAAGATCATGGACATCATTCACAAACTTCAAACGCTGCTACAGAAACTCCCTTCATATTGTTACAGCACATTGCAGCACCTGATGTGTCACTTGCAGAAGTAAGGAAAAAAATTACCTCTCTGGTTCCAGTCGTCAGTGTTTGACATCGTCGCGTCATCTGCGTGCTTTTCTGTTCCCGTAGAGTGTCTGAGAACGTGGAGAACAAGATGTCCCCGAGCAACTTGGGAATTGTTTTCGGGCCGACTCTACTGCGCCCGCTAATTGCATCAGAAATGTCCATGATAGCCCTGCTGGAGAACAGTTACCAGGCTGCGCTAATAGAGTTCCTCATCACACATCATGACAAGGTTTTTGGACTTCCACAAAGACCTAGAACACCAACCCCTCCAGCTCCTACCGCCCCGCATCCAGAAAGCCCTCTCAGCCATTCCTGTCCTGTGGATGGGGGACATCCAGAGGCCGACTGTCCGGCATCCATTTCCTCCAAAGACCATCCCCACTTGCTCGAAGTAAGTTCCGCAGCAATGTCAATACTAATGCTTTTTCACAAATCACAATGGTTCCTATTTGAATTGTTTCCGAGTTGCACTGGTGCAGAAAAGAAATCGGGCTGAAATAGGATGCAAAGTACAAAAAGAGTTTGCACTTAATTTTCTTTTTCCTGACTGATAAACCTGTTGTTTTAAGAGCCTTAGCACCTTGCACCTAAACTTCATTTGAGACATGTCTTCGGGGTTAATGTACTGGACAACTTTTGCTTTTCCTCTGCTCTTTCTGCATAGATTCTATCTCTCTTTTAAGCTTCTCTGTGAGGGTATTTACTGAAAAAACATTCAAATGAAAGCAGAGTCCCCTTGAAGTAGTTACTAAATGACCTTACAGTTTAAATTGTTCTATATTAGCTGTAAAAAAGGTTGAGCACAATCTAAAGTGGAAATACACGAGATTTCACCTGGTCTGTAAATACTTGCAGAAATCCACCACTCAGCTTTTGTCATTCCAACAGACGCGAAAAATCAAGAGAGAGTCAAGCGAAGGTTATATTTCTGACAAGTCTTCGTCCAATGAGGCGGTGGACCAGCTCAGCCCCGAAGCCACTGACAGAGCAGGTAGGCGGGTTGTAGTGAGGGAGCCCTGATTCCAAGATGAGAATAGGATCATAATAGAATTGGTTGTTGTTACTTGAATAAATTAGAAGAAGCAGTTTGTATATTTCTTACGTAGGACGCGGTTTTATTTATTCACATGGAGATTATGATGAAACATCCAGCTCCTCAACCGTGTTATCACAGAGATCTGATGTTGCTCATTATCTTCCTGTCGGCACCAGAGATATGGGAAATAGAGAACCTCCAGTGATTACTAGAGTTCCCCTTTTCTCGATTTATACATTTTCTCTCCCTATATTTATAGACACAATCCTTCCTCCTATTTTTTCACTTCTGCCATTTTCATCTGTAAAACCGGTCTTGCCACAGAGTGGAAGTGTGGACACTATTATTATTATTATTATTATTATTATTATTATTATTATTATTATTATTATTATTATTATTATTATTATTATCATTGTTGTTGTTGTTGTTGTTGTTGTTGTTCTTCTTCTTCTTCTTCTTCTTCTTCTTCTTCTTCTTCTTCTTCTTATTATTATTATTATTATTATTATTATTATTATTATTATTATTATTATTATTATTATTATTATTATTATTATGACCATTTATACTTCTCAGTTTTGCTCAGAGATATCGGTAAGGTCCATTTTTGAGGTTTCTTCTCTTGTCCCTTTCGTTTGGTTCATGCTTACCGTGTTTCTGTTATCTTGGGCAACCACAACAGCTTCAAAGCTTCTCGTCGCTCCTAACAAACTGAAAATTAATCATAAACCTGAGGTCTCCACTGTAGTGCCAGTCTGCTTAAACAGCATAAAAGCAGCATGTAGTGATGGTTGGGGTTTTAAAAAACTGTTTTTACACTCAAACGCCTCCTTCTCCTTGTGCTGCAGTCTTGGCTATGAAAGGGGCATCGAGTGACAACCAGAGCCGACTGCCGGAGGACCGCGACCCTGTCTTGGTGTCCCAGCCCCTCTATCGTTTCACCAGGCAGCCTGTAAAGTATCACCGACATCAGAAGGCGGGTGTCCAACTCGCCCAACCGAGTCACACAGCCAGACAGTCTGCACACCAAACCATGGACCGCCCAGGGAGCGCGTGCAGCAGCCCTAGCTGCTCCCCACAGCGTGGAGAAAAGAGACTCACCCAAAGCTTAGATCTCTCCTGTGAGAACAGCGACCAGAGCCACTGCGCCGCCAAGGCCTCGGAGAACAAACTCGACGTCCCGCCGAGCCCCCGTGAGGTTGTGCACTACATGCTGGGCCTCGACTCGGTATTTCCATCGGATGCAGCGCAGGAGTTCCTTCAGCAGCCGGCGACTGGGAATCCGGCCGATCCGAGCATCGATCTGTCGAGTAATAGAGCAGGTTACGGGCAGAGACCGGAATTGAATCAGTCACTGAAGACGGAGCGCAATGCGACCTCCCCGGCCGAGAAGATCCTGTCCGGTTTGAGACTGAGACGCAGCCATTCTGGAAAAGATGAGCAACTTTTTGTCTGAGGACAGGAATACAATGGAAGACACGCATACACTCAGAGACGGGAAATTATTCTTGTCTCCTCACCATCTGTCGATGACTAATGTGAGATGTTGTTTCGTCAAAAACAGCCGGGAAGCCTCCCACAGCTCGCTGAGCTCTGAATGACTGGTCTCTGGAAAAAGGTCACACTTTAGTCTCTATCTAAGGAGAAGAACACTTTTTAAAATATCTGCTGACTGAGACTTCGCAGCAACTTACACCATTTATTGTCTCTAGATAGTTGATGTGTCGACCATCCACCAGGTTATAGAGGATCGTATCTGTTTTAACATCTGTGTCTAGTTTATCTGTGTAAGTCACACCGGTTTGCGGGGACTTTGTTTCAGGAGATACAGAGTGTCATAATTGAACCAAAAATGTTTTTTTAACGCAGATTAATCACATTTGTTCCGCTTTCCTGCTCCAAACCGGTGCTTTAGTGCATGTGCAAAACAGAAGTGAGCTGTTGTTACGTTTGGATCTGGGGGGGGGGGGGACTTGCACCTCCTCGGTGGGACACATGGGGGCGCTCTTCTCAAGGGTTGCATGAAGAAGCCAGACCGTCGCTGCAAAAAAAAGGGGGGGGGCAATAAACCGTGGGTTTGTGGACACAAGCCGTTGAGATCGCACCTTTTCCTGTGCCAGCCATCTAAATACAGGTGTATTCAACTGAAACGGCATGTAAACGAACCTGACATCCCAAAGTCTCCAGACTGACATAAACAGTTCAGTATAACCGACATGATCTTCTCTGCTCTTTGTTCTTTTGATGGCATCTTGATCCAATCAGGTAACTGAGAAACGTCAACAACATCTCGGATGGGTGGATAATCGAGGGGGCCAGAGTTTCATTTTCTTACCGAAAACTTCCATCCGCCTGCTCTCCGGTAACCTTGAAAAAGAAATCCGGGGAAAAAAAAAAAAAAAAGACAAGATATAAAAAAAAAAAAAGCCACCCCCATCTGAGTTATCGATAGGCTGCATCATCGCTCATCTTCTCCACCTTTTCCCTCCCTCTCTGTCTGTCCATCTCCTCCCTCTGCGCTCCTTTACGCACAAAACAAACCGGGAGCGCGCACACACACACACACACACACACACATATACACACACACACACACACACACATTTTCGCACGCACACACGGCGGGCGGAGGAGAGACAATAGACGGTAGTTTTGGGGTCGTCATGGTAATTTGGATTTTTTACCGTGCAGGCAACATGCGAGCCGCGCCGGGAGAGGACAGGGGAATAATCTGCAGCATAATCTGATTTACCCCCCCAAA
>CAAKHD010004328.1:8098-20900 GCA_901007705.1 Fistularia tabacaria
GAGGGGGGGGGACAGAGAATGGGACTGGAAGCAATAAAAAAAGGGAGTTTGAAATGTTGGGTTTTTTTTTTTTTTTTTGTTTCTTTTGGGTGGGTGTCCATGGGGGGGGGGGGTTACAGCAAAACCCGCTGTCTCATTTGTTGACCAACAGACTGGTTGGAATCACACTTGCGGTATTAGCGGACGCTCTGGAGGTTAACGAAGTCGAAGGCAATCGGCCAATCACAGACGACTTGAGCGGAAGAATTCTTAGCTCGGAAAGAACGTAGCCTGGACTGACGCGACGGACGCCGAGATTCATCGAGAGGAGCAATGAGCCTGGACGCTGATGAAGGACAAATCAAGTCTGGGCCCGAATGAGGGACAGAGGACTTCAATGATGGACAGCAGAGATTAAGGAAGGCCGGAGAACATCGACCTCTGAGCTCTGATTGGAAGGTCAAGTTAGACGAAGAGCTGTGATATGCGATGAAGAAAATAATGTCAGGAAGACGTCAGCTGCCAGACTCCGCCCCGTGTCCTCGCACCTCGCACCGTCCTCCCCTGACCCCGCCTCTACCGCTGAGGACACTTCAGCTTGTTGCTAAGCAACCAGAAACGACAGTAGTGTTGCGGGAGCGTAGAAAAGTCAAAGCTCATGGGTCGGGTATTCGGGAGTCGTGGCCCGTCACCAGGCTGGAAACCTTCCAACAACCAACACGGCCGACCCCGCTCCCGAGGGAGCAGCCAATCATGAAGGTCCGACCGAGAACCGCCGACCAACCGCGGTGCCATATCGCACCCCCAACCCCGTTCTCTGCCGCCCACCCCCACCGGTCGGTCCCCAGGACACCTGAGAACGGTGGGCGGGGCTCTGACGCCTCTCTGATGTCACTTCGCATGTTCTGCCACAGGTAACCATGACAACTGGACCCGGCGCAACGAACTTTAGATCTATGAGATGCTGAAGACCCGCTGACAAGTAAATTGTAACGGATTAATTATTGATGTCAAATGCTTGTATATGCGTATACACAGCAGACTTTACGTTTATAGATACATACTGGGTTATACTGAAAATAGTACATTCCATAAATATACTTGACTAAAATAATACAAAAAGTACAGACAATTTTACCTCCATATACAGTGGTTGTGAGTGTTTTTGGTCTAATGTAGCCAGTTTAGTCCAGTTTCCTGTTCGGCCTCTGGTTTGTCAGCAAACACTGAATGTCACTGAAGCGTTGCCCAGGTGAACGGCACTGACAGGAAGTGACATCAGTGGACCATGAATGCGGTACAATGTCATAAAAGCTACGAGAGTCGACGGCCAGAGTGATGTTTCTGTCTTTTAGCAGAGGTCACCTGCCTCGCGACCCGTCCTGTTTTAACTGTCAGCAAAATAAAAGCATGATTTAAAATCGAACTGATATGTCGCATTTGATAGTTTCCTTCTGTCATATTCATGGAATTTGTTTTTCTATAAAATATGTTGATGACTTTAGGCATATTAATTGAAGAATAATCTCTTTCAGACTTTCGGGTAAAATTTAATTGACTTTTCTTGTTGATTTGATCACACGCGGGTTGCAATATGTGGAACATGACATTAATCCTACACTCTAGAAGATGATTCCATTTGTTTTTAACATTTCCGTGATGTTAACTCAACCCTCGGTCTCTCTCTGCAGCTCAAGCAACAGTCTTGTGGGAATTGACAACAAGATCGAGCAGGTGATGGTGAGTTTGACGTCTCACAGAATTGAAGGTTGTTCTGTCAACAATGAAAAATATACACTTTTTATAGTGTGAAAAGTATTTCCAGCAAGTATGAATTTTGAATTTTTTTGGTCCTGTGATGCACTGCTTCAACAATTTCAGCTGATTTTATGCTCATTTTAAAAACATTTCTTCTTGACTTGTCGATCCCCCTGTTGCGTTTTGGCAATTTCTCTAACATTTGAAGTTTTCTTTAGAATTTACAATAAGTGACATCTAAACATGCAATGAACAGGTTACTTTGGTTTTTCAGTTGTGCTATTCCTAACAGACAAACATCTGGCTTACAAGGATTATCAGTCGAGAAAATATGTAAAATATGACTCCAGGATAGACTGACCTGTGACCCGTGACCTGTGCAGGACCTGGTGAAGAGCCACCTGATGTTGGCGGTGCGGGAGGAGGTGGAGCTGCTGAGAGAGCAGATCCGTGAGCTTCAGGAGAAGAACCAGCAGCTGCAGCGGGAGAACCACATCCTTCGGGCGCTTACGCACACGCCTGACCACTCGCTCCACACTTAATGCGGTTTCCACGGCAACAAAGCACCTCTTTAGCCAGCAGGCAAACAGTGTGACCCCAACGTGCCATAACCGTGATGTAAGGACTGTCTATGAGAGAATTAACAAGACCAGGATTAAGGTCTAATAAATTCATGTTTGTTTGTTTGGTTATTTTGTCAAGTAAAGGCTAACTGCAGTTTGATGACACAGTTTTGTTTTTGTTGTTTTTTTGACCAGTAACAAGCTGCTGAGGATTCCCAGTCATTCAGGTCATCGTATTATGGCTTATCATATCATGTAAGCAGCAATAAAACAATCACTTCAAGTGGAAGGAAACCCTGATGTAGCGGCTGGAGTAAAATATCGATTTTGTAATGTTTGTTTTCTAGACCCCATCGTTAATATAGATAAGAGATTTATTTCAAAATGCGCGCACAGATTTTCTACAACAACATGAGAATTTCTTTCATGGGGACATTTATCCCTCTGATGAAGCCATAGCTGCATGTAGGTGTTTTAATTTACCGAATTTACCGATACATGCAACCAAATCAGATAGATACAACTGAACATCAGTGATACCATTCAACAAGATTATTTTGTTCTTGGTTAAACTTGTAAACACTTGACAAGAGTGTTACACTGCAGCAGCTTTCGTGATACCAATTCTGCTATTTAGCAAACATACATATGCATTTCTTGGACAAAAGAGTATGATTTAAATTTTCATTATTAAACGTGACCTCAAGATATCTGTTGTTCTTTTCTTTAAGCTAATTACCTGAATGAGCGTCATCTCAGTGAACGCGATTCAAATGTAAGAGCTAAAAACAGTCGTGAAGAATTCGGACTTTTAAACACAAACAAAATAAGCAATGATACAAAAAATGACGACATAAAATGATTACGGTCAATCCCACCTTTCCCGACGAGTGGCGCTGTCGCGTCGCGGCCGAACACGCAAAGCGGAAGCGGAAATGGTTTCGTTTGCGCTGCAGGACAGGGAAGTTTGAAGCCGAGCGGATTCATCTCGTCGTCGAACTCCAGTGAATTAAAGGGGACTATTTCTTGTGGTTCCGAGCGGCAGATCCTTCCGCCGCAGCCCCGTCTCCGCGCGGACTCACCCCGAGGTAAGAAGCGGGCGAGGGCGCGGAGCCTCGCCGCTCGCCGGCCTTAGATTTACCGTTTTATTTTTATTTGAATCTCCCCATCGAAACAGCAGTTTCAGAGAAAGCAAGAAGGAGTCATTTAAAGGACGACAGTGTCGGAAGTATCACAAAACCCCCGATAGATATTTGTATGAAAATCTATGGGGGGTTTTTTACCCTCCCTAATGCAGCAGATTGTAGTTCAATAAACTCCGTTGGCAATGTGTACGTATGTGCCTTTGGGCAAACTACAAGAAAAAAAAAACAACAAAGTTTACTTTTAGTCACACTAAATTGTTTTCAAATCGAATTATTTATCGCTAAAGTGGTGGCCAATCGGGGATGAAATGTATTTTGAAAGGATTATAAAATTTGAATGGTTGAATCGTCTTTCAGTGAGATTGCACTCATCCTTGTATTGTGCATGTGTAATTAAGCCATTTGAAAGTCAGAGTCCACTTACAAAACCCTATAATGACTTCTTGACATCAGCCGGAGCTCCTAATCCTGGGCTTTCTTTTTAATCACATCTTAAGTCCCGGTCATGAAACACTGTAATCACATTGTGCTCATGGTTGGATGCGTTTGTTTCCCTGTCAGGATGAAGAGCTCCACCTCCCTCTCTACGCCTCCCCCTTCCCCTCACCCTCACCCTCACCCTGCGCCCCTTCCTGCCACCCTGTCCTCCTCCCCATCCAGCTGCCCAGAACTGGACCTGTCCGTCTCACTCAGCCCTGCTCCCAGGCACCAGAGGCTGCGCCCGCAAGGACTTCCAGGGAAAAAGAGATGCTCACAGGTAAGGTCCACGTCCCTCCGTCGTCCACGGGTTCCAGTGCGCTGCTGCCGTCTCTTGAGTCTGTACGTGGAACTGGATTTGACTGGGAATTAAATCAAACGCAGAAAAAAGTCAACTTTCCATCTGCGTGAAAGAGTTTCTTAGAAATCCAATTTCCTGAGACTATCAATCAAACTGAATATATTAAAATGTAACCTGGCGTAAGATATTTCCTAGTTTTGGCCTGCTTGTTGTTATTTGTCTTCAGCTGCTTTTGCAGATCGTCAGGAAACTTTGAAATAATTTTACAACCAAGCAACTGGAACCTTTTTCCAGGCTTTACGTATGAAAAATACTAAATAACAACATATTGTTCGTCATTTTAGAAGCAGATTACATGTTGTTTTGGGATCTGTGTAACTTTCGAATTATTTTCCAAATTTTTTGGTCCCATGTGAATGAATGCTTGATAAAAACATTTGTATTCAGTCAAGTCCAATCTATACTAGCATACATTATGGAATAAGTCACCATCATCTGAATGCTACGGTTCGTGGATTTATGAGGGATAACTTCATTTAGAATTGCAGGAGCTTGGCGAGTGATTTCAAACACAGGTGTTTACTACAATCTATGTGAATGAATAATCATCAGAAAAGTGCCATCATTTCTTCATCAGCTGCAAATCTTATGTCAGCTGTAGAAGGACGTGTAAAGTAGTACCAAACTGTTTGGTGTAGTTATATATCCTGCTAGTCGCTTCAATGCTCAGTCGTTTTTCTGATAAGAATTTCAGTCTCTTAGACGACATGAAATAAAACCTGCACTTATGACAGTCAAAGTTAAACGTCTACTTGATTAAAGTGTTTGTTCGTTACATAAAGTTCATGAGCACTTCATTTTTGGGACTGAAAGTGAACATTTGCTACCCTCATTGCGGGGAAGAACAACTGAAGTAGCTCAACCGGTTGTGTTTTAGGTATACAAAACAGGAAGAAACCTCAACAAAGTCCACATGTAATTTAACAAAATAAATATTCAGCGTCATCATGCTTTGTAACTCAGGCATACATACATAATGTGTAAAAATTTCCAAGACCATTTAAGTCAGTCGTGCATATGGTCAAGAACTCAATCTGACGACGCTACACAATGTTTCCACAAATAAGAAGCATTACACCTTGCTGGGAATGGCACAGAAGAATCCTCCATTTGGCGATCCAGTCCTGTTTGTTGTTCCCAGCGAGGAGCTTCAGCCCGGGTCATCATCCTGTTCCTTCTCAGCTCATAGTTTCTAAATCACTGCATCCTGGTATCCAGAAGTGTGGTGTTGAAGGTCCCCCAATGTCCCATTTCCCACAGTGACGATAGGTTTTGTGCTACTGACTACTGGGTGGATGATTTGACATTGTTCTAATGATTCTAGTACATTGGGCCATACCTTGACACCCATGTCTGGCCTCAGTCGCAGTTATCTTTTAAAAGTGCTCTGCTGGAATAAAAAGAGGGAGGATGTTTGAAACCAACTGCCTCTATGGAAAATATTGGTGACGTCTTTTAAATGAAGGAATCAATTTTAAAATCGTTCACATGTTCTGTCACAAATGAGAAAAGCATATTGTAACTGTATACACTTGACATCCATTAGAATTTTAAGGTCAACAAACATATGAAAATACCACAAGTTACTTAGAATATACTGACTTTAATGAAATAATTGTGTTACTTTGTAACTACAGCTTGGCATAGCTAGCTCGTCATTACTCTTTCAGCTGCACAGCTCACGGTCAAGTAAATTAAATGATCGAAGACAATATTAAACTCGGTCTTTTTTACGACAAGGACCCAAAAAAAGAGAATTCTTCAATAAAGACGGACCTGAGTGAGAAGCGCTGGGATGTGTTTAATGCTTGTTGCTAATGCGTGTGTTGACCTAGCTTAAATCTTACCGGACAGGTAGGCTTCAGTTACTAGCTACAATTAACGTCGGGGGGAAACCTACTCATTTTAATGATGCAGTTATTATTAAAGACGTCTTGAAATCAATTTAATCACATAAATTACAGAAGTAACTATGTTTTACAACACTTGCCGACCGAGCTACAGAATGCTCGTGTCAGCATCGCTCGAACACGTTTGTGTAAGCGTACCACCGCTAGCTAACATGCTAAATGCGACTGGTGACCTAGCTAAAGCCAAAACACACACGTAGCTTGAATGTGTAAATCGCCGCGGACTAATAATTTTAAACGCTCGGTAGAGCAACTGACAATTGTCAGCCTGGAGCCAGTCAAAGGCATCGCCTGTAACAAGACAAGAGTTATTTAAAAGCGGGGAAATAATGGACTTATTCATTTAAGATATCCCGATTAGTGTAAATACCCAAGCTACTAAATGGACTTTAACATGGCATGCGCTTACCCAGCCACAGTCACGACCGTTAACGTTAGCTCGGTAAATATGTGCAACACGGCCTTTCCAAAATGTATAAATTTAAAGACAAATAGCTCTTTAAAATGTTCCCTACGAGCCTCTGGAGTCGAGTTGCCAGTGACGTTCATTGCCAACTCCCAGCACGCTGGCTGGAGCTACAGCGCCCTCCTGCTTCGGAGTCGAGCTACAGCGCTGTTCGGTGACCTCCATTGGAGCAGCGGGACGGATGACTTCTTCTCAACATCTGTCCGATCTTCTGCAGGTGGGTTTCAAAGAGCCACTTGGAACAGCAAAACCAAACCCTCAGGCCATGCTGCCACCCCAGCGGCCGATCGGCGGTCAGAGACGGAACAAGGGGGGTCACTCTGGTAACCGTGATGCTGGTCATTTGATAGTTAGCAGATGAAAAAATGTGCATTGTTTATTTGTCAAGCTCCTTTTCTATTAAAGGTAGAGACCCACGCCAGGGCGTGGAACCTCCTGCCACAGCATCCAGTGACCATCCAGGCTATCTAGATGGGGCAACATTAAACAGCACGTTGGCGCTCAAGGCAGAGCTCCAGGCGCTGGAGGTCTGCATCGTTTCCGTTGACGTTTTTGACGAGATGTGGGCACTGTCGTGACGCGAGTGTCACTCTGCAGGACGAAGAGTTCAACTCCCAGAGGGTGGTTGAGGAGACCCTGCAAAAGTCGGAATGGACGAAGAACCTGATGAACAGCAGAGCGACTGAAGGTGAGCATAGAGTTGAGAACAAAAGTCCCACAGCCAAACACTGCCACGGTGAAGCTTCAACAGCAAATCTAGTCCGGTTGTCCAAAAAAGTCCCAACTTTGAAAGAAAGTGATGTCAACGTTACATTTCTGTAGGTGAGGAAAAAGTATTTTTAAGGAACCTTTTCTCTCTAGGGGTGAACATGGCTCGATCTCGGCTCCTGTTCTCCTCACTGATCAGCGTCGACGTGCAAGACGATCAAGTTATCGGCCGGACCCTGCAGGGGAGGCTCCCTCCGGCCCCGGCCCCTCACAAGCACCACGACAAGGCGACGGACGGCCCCTCGCCCCTCTTCTTCATGACCCCGGACGTGCTTCGTCAGAAGCCCCTCGCACAGGAGGAGGAACCCGTCTTCTCCAGACCTCGGCCTGTACCTCGGCCCACCAGCTCGACCTTTGACCTCTACCGGCGGCAGAGACGCTGGGAGGCCACGCCGTGACTTTGTCGGATCTGTTATTTCTTATTTATTTTTGCCAACGCAGCCCACAGAAGCATTTCGGATGGTGCCACGTGATCGTGATAAAGCCTGAAAAGGTTACGAACATCCTCGAAATGGAAGAAACGCGTCAAAGGTGTTTTCTACATCATAAACTGAAAGTCTGAAATAAAATATTTTCATTAAGTTTTGTTCTGATTTATCTGTTGAAAGTTTCAGCCCAGAAATATTTCTTATTGACAATTTGATTTAAAATTCTGTTGCTTGTGTTGATTTGGGAGGCGGCACTAGAGCTTCTGGTTGGATTATTCAACAGGACCTCAGAAAGTGAGAGAGTGCCTGAGGAATGAAGAAATATGATGGTGCCCATTTTTAGAAGAAGGGAGATGTGCAGAATTGTGGTCACAATGTTCAGGATTTTCAGTACTTAAGGCCAACAGTCCAGAGCAATGGAGAGTGGAGGAGACGAGATGAAGGAACGGGTTCAAGCAGGTCGGAACAGGTGGAGAAAAGTGTCAGAGGTGACAAAGACGATCAGCCAGAATGAAGGGGAAAGAGTACAAGGCAGTGGGGAGACCGGCGATGCTGTATGGTTTACGGACAGTGGAACTGAGGGAAAGACAAGAAGCTGTGGAGGTTCTGTTTGGGAGTGACCAGCATGGAGAGGATCAGGAATGAGCCGATCAGAGGGACAACACACGTGAGATGTTTTTGAGATAAGGTCATGCACAGAGAAGGGTGGAAGGAAGTTGGACCTGCCAGGTAGGAGGTGGAGAAGAAAACCAAAGAGAAGATTTGTGGATGGAGTGCAAGATGTCATGAAGTTAGTTGGTGTGAGAGAAGAAGAAACAGAACAATAGGATTAGCTGGAAGAGATTGTTTCACAGTGGCGACTCCTGACCAGAGGAACCCAAAGGAAAGAAGATTCGCATTTCCAACTTTGGATTATCGGTAAACTATTGGTAATTGTATTTGTAAGCATGATAATTAGCATTGGGGAATATCAGCCACTCGGCAGAGGTTTGGTACCCAGTGGCCGACTGGGTTCCATACTTGTGAGGTCTTCACCTTCTCCCAGCGTTCTCCCGTTCCCTCGACCAGTCCCAAAACACGCAGAAGGTCAACAGAAGACTCTCACCTTCTCCTTCGTTAATAAACAAGAGTCATTTTGATCGATCGCCCGGTCCGTTCTCCAGCCGTCTGCCCGTCTTCTTCACGGCTGCTGATGGATTTCTGAATCAGCTTTCTGGGAAAGTGACTGTCGGTCAGGTTGCCTGGCGGAGGAGGACAACTGGATAGACAGCGAGTCAGAAAATCGGCGACACAATTCAAGCTGTCGGCCCGATCCGACGCATCCGCAAAGAGGTCGGAGGTCATATCCGTCAGCCTGCAAGGACACGTAAAGAACCGCATCACGTCTGTAGAAGCAGGAGGTTGTTTACGGTGATTTTCCCTTCGAGGAAAACAAGGCCAGACTTCTGCTTTTTCCCTACCTCTAGTTTTGGACAGTTATAAAAAGGAATTAGAGGAGGAAGGGCCGCAGGTGGTTGCAAGATGAGCCATTGGAGGTGAGGTCCAGAGAAAGGAGCAGTAGCAGAGGTTTGAAAGGCAGTGGAGGAGTTAAAGGAGAAGAAGATGGATGAAGAGGACAGTGGATGCCCAGGAAGAAGATGAACAGCACCTGCGTCTCGGAGATGAGGCGCCGGTCAGGTGGTTCCTCTCCAAGCCAGAGGAGCAGGCAACCATGTTGACCACGACGCTGGTAGAGCGGATGCAGGACCCCTGACCCCTGAACACAACACCACCTCCACCAAGGCACTGATCTGATGCCGAGGTTTGCTCAGTGGAGAAACCCGATAAAGCCATTTCCGTGTTTGTCTCCAACGCCGAGCGACCGAGGGAAACAAGCCGAGGCACGACCGGCTCTTCCAGATGCTAAGCTCACCGTGATGTTTTGCGACCAAAAAGAAATACGTTCTCCCTACTCAACCCCTCTCCATGCAGCCGCCATGGTGAACAGGTCAATATAATGCCCGCTCGTCCAATCACGCAATCACTGCTCCTTGAAAACCCCCCCGTGACATGCAGGACAAGCGGGCAGCTGATGTCAACACGAACATGAGCATCAATATCTCGGGAAAAAGTACCAAAACGTTCACTGCTGATTTTTATAGAGTATAAGATGCAACAAAAGTAGAACGCTTTTTTTTTTTTTTTTTAAATAAATGTACCGTTTTTTGGAAGTCATACCGAAATAAAAGCAATAAAAAATCCACAATACAAACAAATAATGTGAATCAAAAAAAAAAGACTGACTGTTTTGCATGTATTTTTTATTACGTCGGGATTGGACAAATATAAACATAGCAGATATCAGGGTCCCTTTCAAATAACATGAAAGTTCAGTTATGATCGTAAACCAACAACCAACATCACACTGTTGTTTTTATTGGGAATAAACAGCAGAGATGCAGAATACTCATTCAAAATATAGAATATCTATTTCAAATAAAAAAATAAATTTAATGAGCAGTTGATCCTGAAGGACCTGTGATACAACCACAAAAACAGTAGCTATTAGACTCTTCATATTTTGCTTTATGCGTTTCAGTATGTGTGTGTGTGTGTGCGTTACCTGTTCTCACAGATGCATACACTACTTGTTCATCCTCTGGCTGACCTGCAACACAGAGCCTCGGTGTCAAGGGCTTTTCTGCTGGCTTTGGTTTTAAGCAAATACAAAACTTCAAGAATCAAAAAAAGCTTTGTTACTGCATTAGAATTAACACACGTCAAAAACAGTCAGCTGTGTGTGTGTGTGTGTGTGTGTGTGTGTGTGTGTTTATGTGTACCTTACCATGCATCATGCCGGTTGACTTGTAACCTCTGATGGTGATTTCGCTGTAGGGGACATTGTCATCGGTGTTCTGTGCCAGCTGGTCTACAGGGACGCGTGTGACATCGACAGTAAAACGCCAGCAGTGGAATATTGTGGTTGTCATGGTTACAGAGGACAGTACCTGCACAGGATGTTGCCATTTCGTTGTGAACTGTGTCTGTTTCTTTTGGCTGTTTCGCTGGAAAATGCAAAAAAAATGTGGAAAATTAGGACACTCCGGCACAAGAAGGCCCAAGCTGTCAGTGTGTGTGTGTGTGTGTGTGTGTGTGTGTGTGTGCGTGTGTGCGGAGACTCATCTTTCCTTCCTATTAGGGAAATCTTACTTTAGCTTGATAGCATACATTAGCATTCCTTTTGCCATTTGTTGGCAACAGTGTGGTATAAGTTGGCACCCTGTTAGCATTAGCCAGCAAGACAATTTTTATGTATTCACATCAGGCTAAGCATGTTTTTGCACCAAAACAACATGTGTTACCATCAGGCTAGTTGGTATCTGGTTAGCCTATGCAAGCACCAGGTTAGGATGAGTTAGCATGCATTTAGCGAGAATCATCATCTTGCTCATGTTGGGCCAGTAGATGCTTCAGAAATGTCAGGCGGTTTGTGGGAATTATAAATCTTCTTCATGATCCAACCGTCTCAGTATGCCTTCTCTGACCTTCTCTCCAAAACATCTAACATGTGCTGTCCCTCTGATGGACTCATTCCTGATCCTAGCCCTCCTTGTTACTCCCAAAGAGAACCTCCACATCTTCATCTCTGTTACCTCCAGCTCTGCTTCCTGTCTTCTCCTCAATGCCACTGTCTCCAAACCATGCAGCGGCGCTCGTCTCTCCACTGTCTTGAACACCTTCCCTTTCACTCTGGCTGATAGTCTTTTGTCAGCCCTGACACTTTTCCCCAGCCATTCCAACCTGCTCAAATCCATTTACTCACCTCTCCTCAACACTCTCCACTGTCTGGACTGATGACCTCTGGTACTTCAAGTCCTCCTCCCTCTTTATTTCCACTCCCATTCGTCTCACCACTCCACTTGGGTTCCTCTCATTCACAAACATATGTTCTGTCTTGCTGCGGCTAACCTTCATTCTTCTATTTTCCAGGGCCCACCTCCACCTCTCGAGATGTTCCCCCAGCTGTTCCCTGCTCTCTCTACGGATCACAATGTCAAGTGCAATCATCGTGGTCCATGGAAAGTCCTGTGTAAGCAATCAACACTGCAAACAGGTAGGGGCTCAGAGCTGGTCCCTGATGCAGCCCCATCTCCACCTTGAACTTCTGTGTCACATCTACAGAACATCTCCCCACTGCCTCACATCTCGCATATACGTCCTGTACCAGTCTAACATGTTGTCATACTACCCGTCACTCCAGACTTCCTCGTACGGTGCCATAGTTCCTCTCTCTGCACCTGATTCTATGCTTTTTATAGATATACAAAGGAACAGTGAATTGCTTCAGTGTCGCAATTCTGCAAATCTCCCTGATTCTTTAAAGCGGAATGATCAATGTTAATGCCAGTTTCTTTGGTAACAAATGCAACAGGCCAGTTGTGGCCAGTGGCCCCCAAAGGACAGGTTCTTCATCAAGGACGATGAAGGAGTCAGAGCAGAAACTACTGACGTTACAGTAACTGACCAGGGCTCGGTATTCCCAACCCACAAAGCCGTCTTCAACGCAACATCGGACCCACGACATGCTGCACGAACCTTGATTTTTCCTCCTCCACAGCAGCAGAGCTCCACCAAGCAACAAGAGCAGCGGAATCAAAAGGCCCAGAAGTGAAGAGATTGGAACTCCAGGCGAGGACCCTCCTGGATCTGGATGAGTGTGAGGGGAAGACCAAGAGGGAAGGGATGTTGAGGGTGGAAGTGAATCTACAGGAAAGAGTTGGAGAACATCATTCAGAGCCATCTTGTATTCTACCAGGGGGACCACACCTTTACTCCAGGACCAACCAAGCCTGGTGGACCACGTGGGATCCTGACCAACCCCCCCCCCCCCCCCCCCCCCCCCCCCCCCCCCCCCCCCCCCCCCCCCCCTTTTTTCCCTCTCTCTCTCTCTCCCCCCCCCCCCCCCCC
>CAAKHD010004328.1:20920-31761 GCA_901007705.1 Fistularia tabacaria
CAACCAGCAGCACCCGACCCCCCCCCCCCCCCCCCCCCCGACAAACGTTTGCATTTTCTCTTCTCTCTTCTCTTTTTTCCCATCACGCTCCAAACATGACCTGAGGCGGTGGCCGAGGATTCTTCACATCACCCACTGCACCCACACGACGGGGAAGAGCTTTCATCGCTTGTACCTTCAACCATCAGCCGGCTCTTTTGGGATTCTTGTTCCTGTTGGGATTCTCCGCGGGCCACACAGGAGTAGAGGCCCTCATCAGACTTCTGGACTGACACAATCTCAAGTTTATTTCCTGCAATGTCTTTGCCGTCCATGAAAATTCTGGCACCATTTTTGAGTGCGTCATCTTTATCGACACATTCCAGAGTGATGCTACTTCCTGCCGGAACAGGAAATGCAGGGATCTTCAGCAGGAAGTTGATGCCTGTGCGACAAACAAAATGACAAAATGCAGAGGGGAAAAAAAGTTCACGCCGGATTCAAAACACAATCCGACGTTTTTCAATGAATGAATTTGGGAATTACACATTCTTAATACTCAGTTTGCAACCAAATCCCATTTCTGCGTCGGCATGGCTGTGAAAGGAAGAGGGTCTGAGTTTACCTGTGACATTGAGGGAGATGTTCAGGCTCCGCTCGTAGGGAGATAATTCACACCAGTAAATCCCAGGGTCTCCGGCTAGCCCGAGACCATCGAGTTCACAACAGGAGTCCTCAAAGTATCCAAAGTCTTTAGCACCCATGCCACACTTATTTAAACCAGATTTTGTCTCCCTCCATATGACCCCCTTCTTCAGCTTCTCTCCGTCTTCCTCACAACACAGAGAGAATTTGGAGTTTTCAAAGAACTGCTGCCTGTTTGGCTCAACCTTCAGAGACACTGGAGGACAAAGTGGCTGTCAGACACGCCAGGTTGACGGTGAAGAAGAGACAAAGACACGAGGACGGCGTGGATTCACCTCTACAATCCCAGAGTCCAGGCAGCAACAGCAGTAGCACAAGCAGACCTGCAACACCATTTTATTTCAGTTGAATAAACATGACCTGAAATTTTGAAAAGAAGTCATTGAAGTGGGCGCCACAAGTCACACTTCATATTCTAAGGAACTGCAAGGAGACGTAAAAAACGGCACCCGTGTCACATTTTGGGAGGGAGGGGGTTGAAAATGAGGCTCCCTGGTGAAGGGAGAGCTTCCCTCCGCAGCCCTTCTGTTGCTTCAAACGCAAAACTCAGTCGCACGTTTAGCCTCCAAATATTTTTGACCAAGGAAATGCGACTTGGCACGATCTGATCTGGTCACAACCCGCAGAGTTTTCTTTGAAAGGAGAAAGATACAAAGCCCCTAACGGCAGGTTAACTGGAAGTATCACTTCCTGTGGCGTTGGACGCATTAATGCTTTCATGTAAAAGCGCCAATGGCCACAGACGGCCCAACACACAACCACATAACCCCGGTTCGATCGATTGACTAGTTGATTCTGATCGGGACTCACCGAGCAGAGGAGTCACAGCCACGTTCATGATTCCAAGAGGGGACCGAGACAGACTTCTGCTTCTTGACAGCTCTTCCTTTTTGCAAAAATAAATCTATTTCCTTATTTTCAGTCGTGCTTTCCTCACGGCCGCTCTTTCCAAACTGTGTCCCCTTTCCTGTGCACTCTGAACTCAGACTGTGACACTGATCGTATGCTCACAACGGACGGCGCAAAAGGGGGACGGGAGGGAACGAGGGAACTCCTGGACGGTGGACAGGAGGAGGAAAAAAAAAAAGAAAGAAGGCGGTCTCTGGTACTGAGGTGAAAGGATGACAGGCTGAACAGTATAAAGACCTGAACTGTATAAATATATGTCAAAATTTGAAGATAGAGCAGGCATGGGCAAACTACGGCCTGCGAGCCGTATACGGCCCGCCGAGCGTTTTACTCCAGCCCGCCAAGCCTGAAATTTTATAATAATTAAACCTAACTTGTTTTCAATTTTCCCTGAATTATTTGAAGTTTTCAAAGTATGCAATATATTTTTTTACTATGCTTGTCAACAGTCGACGCAAGAACCGGTGGCCGCGACACAGAGGTTGACGGCTAATTTACAGACTCAGCCATTTTTTTTCCACGGACAAACCATGATTCAGGAGTCAAGTACTGATGTAATGGTTGGGGGAACAGACCTATTGCAACAACACGACCCCACACCAACAGAGAAAGACTTCATAGACTTTACTGAGGCTCTGGCAGTTCGTAATAGCAGAATGAAGATGAAGCAGGGAAATCAGGGGCAGGCAAGGTCGGTACCGGGAAGACGGGCAAGCAACGGGAGAGCGCAAACCCCAGTGAGGGAGTGCGGGGCTCCCGAAGACCGGCGAGGGAGCGCGGGACCAGACAGGGTCAGTCCAGGAGGTCTCCCACAGCAGACAAAGGCAACCTGTCTACTAGGAAGGGAAAGAAGACAACCTGGCAACTTGTGGGACTGGAAGCAAAGCTTTTAGGTCAGGACTGTTTGCCTGCCATGGGTGGCAGCTGTCCTGGTGGACAAAATCAACTGACGAGGCGGAACCACGGGGAAAACACTGAGAACCATGACAACCAAGACAAGTGCTATGCTGGCATTCGAACGAGCCATTAGCAATGTTTCTAAACCTCCAGAGGACACCACATAAGATGTTGAAGTTGTTTGGCTCGACCTAAATATGTGAGCAGACATTCAGCGTCATGAACACCTACAAAGCCAGTCACAGATCCAAGTTATCTGACCAACACCTTCGGATCCATCCTGAGAATTGCCACAACACAACTCCAGACGTCGGCAAAAAAATGGAGATCAACGACACTTTTTTCCACTGAAACTGAATGTGACTTTCTCTGCTGTGTTATGAAATCAATGTAGTTGGAAAACAACTTGTACCATGAGCCTTGCATATTCACGATTTTTCTAAAAGGCCAAATCACTTCATGTAATGGCTTTTACATTTCCGTCTATTCGATCTATTTCGTTCATATTAGTTCACACAAACACTCTGTTCATCCGCTCCTGGGCCTCTCAAATGTTAGAAACCATTGTGGCCCCTGAGTCAAAAAGTTTGCCCACCCCTGATTAAGAGAGTAGCAGCAGAGTTTTCTGTACAGTTCAGTGCTAAAACCAGTCACGAAGTAAAACCGTACAATAGCAGGTGAGAAAATGAAGTCAGTATATAGTCTATAATACAGCAGCAGCACGATGGATTTGACTGTAACCGTGCAAAAATTGCCAATAGTGCAAAGCCCCAAACGGTGCAATAAATTGTCAGAGTCCAGTGTTATGGGGGCCGGCGGTGGGCAGAGAGGGGGGAGTGGGAGAGTGTGGAGGGAGTTCAGCATCCTGACAGCCTGGTGACTCTGGTGGGGCGGACTGGAGGTAGTGGAGGTACCTTCTCCCTGAAGGCAGGAGGCTGAACAGACTGTGCGGGGTGGCTGGCGTCGCTCACAATGACGGAGGCTCTGCGGCTGACACGTATGTCTTCCGTTGGTGGTCCAGGAGAGGTCCTCACTGATGTGCACCCCCAAGAATTTGGTGCTGCTCACTCTCTCGACAGCAGCGCCGTTGATGCTCAGCAGGGGGTGCTCAGAGTGGCCTCTCCAGACGTCGACCCCATCTCCTCAGTCTTGCTGACGTTCAGCAAGAGTTTGTTGTCTCTGCACCACGTAGTTAGAAGGCCGACGTCCTTCCTGCAGTGGATCTCGTCATCCTTTGTGGTGAGACCCACGAGAGTTTTACCATCCGCAAACTTCCCCATGTGATTGGTGCTGCAGGTCGGTGTGCAGTCGTGAGTCCACAGGGTGAAGAGCAGGGGACTGCCGACTCGGACTGCTTGTGGCCTCTCACAGAGGAAGTTAAGCATGCAGTTGCAGAGGGAGGTGTTGAGACCCAGCTTTTGAACTTTGCTGATAAGCTGTTGCGGGATTATGGTGTTGAAGCTGAACTCAAGTTCAGAAACAGCATTCTCACATAGGAGTCTTTGACCCGGAAAGCAAACTGGAAGGGTTCTAGCACAGGAGGGGGAGGACTGATGTGATTTGCGCCACGACTAGTCTTTCAAAGCACATCGTGATGATCTGGGTCAGTGCTGCGGGGCGATAGTCCTTGTAGGCGGAAGGAGCAGGTTTCTTTGGCACCTTTGCGCAGCCTTTCAACAAATGACCAGGGTTGTTGTCTGGGCCTGGTGCCTTGCGGGTGATGATGGTGTTGTTTTCTCTTCACACTGGCAGCAGACAGGCACAGGTTTCAGTCGTGGGGACTTCTGTGGATGCGTGCTGTTCTGTGCCTCAAACCGTACGAAGAAGCCGTTGACGTTGTTTAGCAGACAGATGTTGTAGTCGCAGAGCTGTAGTCCGTGACGGTCCACGTCTCTGCGCTGTCCTTGGGTGATCTTGTTGGCGTAGTTGGTGTCGGTGGACGTCCCCTGTCAGCCATGGCTTCCGGTTAGCTTGGGTGATGATGATGCCGGTGAGTCACATCATCATTGTCTGAGTACTGCTAAATGTCCGCGTGGTCGTCGTAGGTTGCTGCCTGAACATTTCCGTCATTTTCGGTCTTTGTCGAAGCAGCCCAGAAGAGCAGAGGACGCCCCCTCCGGCCACAGCCGAATCTGCTTCTGAATCGCTTTGGAACTGCTGTTCACTGTGGGTCTACAGGTATAAGCCAGCGTTAGCATGGAAGTGGTGTGACCAAAGGGTCCAAGGTGGGGAAAGTGGACTGTATCCTTGTATGCTCCGTTGTTGGTGGTGCCATATGCCATATTATCAGTATGGTGTTACCATACTGATAATTATAATTACTATGAATCGCATTGTTATGGTAAATATTACTACCACTATGACGATAATGATGATGATAATAATCATTGTTAATGATGGTAACAATAATAAGTTTAAATGATGATATTATGATAACTGACAATAATTATAACAACAACAACCATAATAATAAAACTATTCTCGTAGGGATAATAGGGTTTAATGACAGGATGATTATGATTATATTAACAATAACAAATTGACACACACACATAATCTGTATATATTCTGCCGTTTCACTGCTTTGCTCTCAAAAAAGACTGAATGTTTTGCATGTATTTTTTATGATGATGTTGAGGGTGGAAGTGAATCTACAGGAAAGAGTTGGAGAACATCATTCAGAGCCGTCTTGTATTCCACCAGGGGGACCACGCCTTTACTCCGGGACCAACCAAACCTGGTGGACCACGCGGGATCCTGACCAACCACCATCCCCAACGCCCCCCCGACAAAAGCAAGAACCATTGTGAAATGTTCTCGGGGTGAAATGAGGGATTTAAAACTTAAATTTAAAACTTATCCTCAGTTTCAAATATTTCAAGAATATGAAAAGTGTGCATCAACTTTTTTCTTTTTGGGATGTTGAATGTGGTCACGCACGGAAAGCTTAAACGCTGCTTATGCCAAAAGTTTTAAATTAAGCACTGCTTCTGTCTGTTCCTGTTTTAGTCACAATTTATCTTATGACATTATTTGAACTGTATCTTTGTTGATGAGATGAACAAAACAAAATGACAGATCAATCTTGAAATATACTCTTCCTTTTTCATCAAACTTCAGGCTGTTTCGCTTTCGTCATCGGAGTTTGGCCGCCCGTCCCGACGTGGCATTTCCCCCTGATCAATTTGAATTTATTGTCATTATTTATTGATTTTATTTAATTTTATTTCTCACTATCAAATGGTTCAGTGGGTCAAAAGCGCTTGTAGTTCAAACAAGGATTTCATTTTTTCAAATTTCAGGCAAATTCATGCACTTTAAAACTTTTCTGTTATGGACTGAAAAACAATGTTAATTGAGCTATTTATTTATTTTTAATTTTTTTCTCGTCTTGAATGTTAAGGATACAATGTTAGGCTATTTCAAGATTGCGGCGATCTTGCAACATCGAAATAAAACGTGTAGAACTGTTTCGGTCGCATGAACTTTGTGGAACGCAAGCACCGCGCACAGCTTCAATTCCTGTGTGAGGATGAAGGTCGGACATGGCGACGCCGCGCGCTGAGCTTCAGGAGCAGAAATCACATTCACCAAGTATGATCCATATTTTAATTGCCTATTTTTACGCGCATGTTGATATTTTTCATCCTTCGGCGAAATAGACCTTTTATTATTCCGGTTGACAGCTGACTGCACGCGACAGCACACACAGAGACGAAGGCTTTTCTGGTTTGCTGGTCATTTAAGTTCGGCTTTTGTTTTTTCATAAATGCAAAACGGCCTAAAATAGACATTGAGTATTTTGCTTAAAAGTTACCCTTCAAACCAACGGCTTTCTCTCGGAGTTCAAAACGTTTTGCCGCATGCAGAAGAGTCATTTTGTTTTCCCTGCAGTTGTTCATTGACTTAAAGAAATGCGTGCAGCATTTTTTTTCACACATCGCATCAACCGTCATCGGACCCGTGCCGAAGAAAACCAACTCCATCCAGTTGCAATGGCTTTCGCGCTGTAGCACTGACCCCGATCCCCATGAAGCGCTATGATACCTCATAGCTTAATGATTACTGTCTAAAGTTTAAGTTCACTGTCGCGCTAATTTGTCACCGTGAGATTGTGAGACACGTCTTCTCGGTTCCTCTGTATGTCCAGTACATGCGGACACATCGACAATAAAGCTGACTTTGACTGAAGGTCGTATGCCGTTAGTTTGCCGCTAAAAAGACAATCTTTACCATTGATATCCAGGCAGGCCTCTGATAAATTTCTGAAAATTTCAAGTTTCCTATTTTATGCTTGAACTGTGGTCAGGTGCGCCCTCCGCTTTTGTCGCTTCTCTTCCCGCTCCTTGTTTTCCAAATGTTGTTTTCGGGCCTGGCCGGCATGGCGGCGGGAGTTCCTCGAGCTCGGCTCTGTCGGTGTCCATGCAGGTCCTGGTCCCTGAACTCGTCACGCAGTCTCTGGTAATGCTCTTCCACTGCTGACGTTTGGCGATTTTGGCCGTGTTCACCCATTCAGGAAACTTTTCCTTGGAACGGTGGCACAGGGCGGCGACGGCACGCCTGCAGTTTGCAGCATCCTCCCACTTCACCTCACGTTGGCGTTGATGGCTTTGGACGAGATTGGCGCATTTTTTTGCAAATTGAGCCGCGGCGACTTTCTTCATGAGCGGACGTCTGAGCTCAGCCGCGCTGGGGCTGAATTCCCGACAGAAGGTCAGCAGGTCATCCTCAAACAGGGTTCGGCAGGTATCGAACGGCGTCCTTCGCGTCATCAGCTGGTGTTTTGGATCATCGGAGTAGCGGGAGGAGGACGTCGATCCCGCATAGCCAGCGCCCTCTGCTGGGCTCGGTGACGCTCCTGCTTCTCTTCCCTCCTGGTCTGCAGGAGGAGGAGACGTGTGGAGGAGAGGAGCCTTCGCTCCTGTCACAGAGGGATACCAACCAGAGCTTCAATCTGTTTTCTTTGCACATTCCCTACTTTCCCGTTTTCCCTTTTCTACACCCGTCCGAACCATCCGCAACTCACACTTCTGAAGTTGCTCGGTCCGTCCGCGATCACATTCAGTTTTCCACATTTTCCAGCAATCCGTCTTTCAATGCGTTCTAAGTCTCGAACCGTCATCGTTTACTTTCTTCAAAAGTCCTTTTCTTTCCCCTTGAGTTTTGTCCCCAACTGTGTCGGACTGAGTGAAACCAAAGTGTTCAGGCAATTCAATGAGACAACTTAGCAAAGTGCAAAATACAGGAGGGAATCAGGACGTGGAAGAGGAGTGGAGGAAATAAAGGAAGGAAAAGGGAAATCATTTATTTCGGAGGAGAGGAGAGAAGGAAACAAGGAGCGAGTAGGGACTGAAAAAGCGACGAGGAAATGAGGTGGGAGGAGACGAGGAGGCTCGGGAAGGAAAGGAAACGTAGAGCGGGAAACAGTAAAGAACAGTGAGGTGGAGGAGAAAGGACGAATCCTGAGGAGGAAGAGAAGGAAGCAAGGAGGCAACCATGACGGGGCTGAAGGGAGGAACTGAGGGAAGGAGGAGAGAAAAGGAGGAAACAATGATGAACGTGAAGCGAGGAGGAAAGAGAAGGAAATGAGCAGCTAGAGGAGGAACAAGGGGGGAGATTTGAATGGAAGGAAAGGAGGATTCGAAAGGAAATGGATCACACCCAGACAGAGGAAAACATTATTGTTTCTGGCCTCAGTGAAAAAACACGTTATCAGAACAGAGAGGAACACACACACACACACACACACACACACACACACACACACACACACACGTGTCCCACTATGTGTCAGCCCCTCATTTACACACTTCTACAAACACTCGTTTTGTTTTTCCTTCACGCTGGAGGAGAGCAGCTCTCAGACCTTCAGCCGCAGACAGCGCCAGTGACAGGACGCTGCACGTTTTTTAGCCCATCTCGGGCTACTTGCAAATAAAGACGAAGTGAAAAGCGCACGCTCTGTGGAGCAGCAGTCAGCTGACCTCACGGCGCATGCCGGGATACGGTCATGTGACCAGGGGGAGGAAACAGCTGGCCGCGTTGTGAAAAACAAAAAACTGGGAAATTAAACGGATGACAGCTTAATCCTGCAAGCTCCTCCCCTTCAACACACACACACACACACACACACACACACACACACACACACACACACACACACACACACACACTCACACACTCACACACGCTCACACGCTCACACACTCACACACTCACACACTCACACACTCACACACACAAACACACACCCTCTGTTAACAAAGAGAAACTGAAAAACAAAAACAGGATTAAGATTAACTCGGTGTGTGTGTAGTGTGTGTGTGAGTGTGTGTACTCCTGTTATTATGGGGTGTCAGTGTGTGGAAGCTGGAGTTTGGGGTTCATTAAGGTGAGATCAAGGCTGCGGTGGCGGCTTTTAAATGTGGGATTTAAACAATCCCATATCCCTGATCGAGGTTTTCTACACACACACACACACACACACACACACACACACACTGTATATATTTGCCATTTCCCTGTTTTGTTCTAAAAACAGAGCTAAAGGCAACCACTTTTTTTTTTTAAAAAAGTGTCTTTGTGTATAATTAGAATAAACACGTCCCGATTTCCTTTTTAAAAAGTGACATCAGTTCCCGGAAGATCTATGCAAAGACAACATGCAGAGGTTCGAAGGGGCTGTCTAAAAATAATGATGCAAAAAACACAACATATAAATATCCTATTGATGAAATTAAATGTGCACAGGAGGCTTTCAATGATGGAGACACAGAATAAACGGGTATAAAAGTGTAAGAGTACATAAGAATCACTGTGTGTGTATGATAACTCCATCACACTCACGTCCCAATATTTTTACCATTTATTCATTCTGATGTCACTATCGCCGTTAAACCGATGCTTCCATCGAATACAATAAAACAGAAGAGAATTTGAGTTTCCTGCGCTGGGGAAATTTTAAGATAAGATAAGATAAGATAAGATAAGATAAGATAAGATAAGATAAGATAAGATAAGATAAGATAAGATAAGATAAGATAAGATAAGATAAGATAAGATAAGATAAGATAATACTTTATTGATCCCCATAGGGGAAATTCGGGTGTTGCAGTAGCAACATTAGAGAAAAAGAAAAAGAAAAAGAAAAGAAAAAAAACAGGAAAGATATATACACACATGTAACAGTGCAAACACTTATGCACATATGTCACCATACATTTCCACACACACGTTTACACACATATATACACACACACACACCCATACCTACATATAATATAAATACACATATACACAATACACACTTTAATTTAATTGGCAGAGCAGGAAGTGGACAGAGCACTAGAGGTAGTGAAGAAATGAGTCTGATCAGATAACAGTGTTTTTCTCATGCTCATAGGAGATGAGACGTACTTTAACGAACCCCATGGTTGGGAAATTGTTTCACAGCAGCAGCAAGACATGCAAGGACAAGGCAGGGACAAGCTAAAAAATAAAAATAAATACATAGATAGAGGAAACTAAAATTAACTCTCAAGTGTAAAAGTATAATCTGGATCTGGGGGGAAAAAAAAACGTCGATACATATTTAACAACATGAATCATAACAAGGTCGTTTTGATGATGCCATATGCAGCACTTATATATATCTGTGTGTGTGAGCGTGTGTGTGTGTGTGTGTGTGTGTGTGTGTGTGTTTGGAGCATGGCTGGTGTCTCCTGCTGGCCCTTTAAGAAGTGACAGGATGAGCCCACACCTAACCACCCCCCCCTCCAGCCTCCATCCCTCCGCCCCTCCATCCCCCTCTTCCTCCGAGCACATTGTTCTGCAGCTCGGAGCGGCACTTCCCTCCGCCGGCCCCCCCCGGCCCTCCCCTCCTGACAACCGGCGAGCGGAGGCGGCGAGGACGTGGTTGCGACGGCGGCTCTCTCTCGACGGGCACGGCCGGGTTCCCCGCGTCCGAAGCCCGGCTCCGCGAGGAGGCGGACCGGCGGGACCGGCGGATAACCGGAGGCGCGCGGACGGACGGGCGATGCTATGACCGGAGGCACGCGCCGCTCCACCGGCACGCGCGCGCGCACACGCACAGGTAAGACACACACACGGTAACACGCGTGGGTGTGGGGGGGGGGTGTGGGGGTGTGGGGGGGCGCGTCACAAAGCCAGAACAAAGAGTCTCTCCGCTGTCATCCGTCTGATGCTCCCACTCACGTCGTCATGGCAACCATATCGCAGTCTGAGGTCATGCGCAGAGGAGACGCGAGAAGGGGGGGGGCTCACGAGCGTGCACGCGAGAGGGGAAGCGGGGGGGGGGGGGGGGGGGGGGGGGACAGGGGATGGCACAAGGG
>CAAKHD010004330.1:0-20019 GCA_901007705.1 Fistularia tabacaria
GTAAGAGGCGGCGATGGAACATCGTGCCCGCACACACACACACACACACACACACACACACACACACACACACACACACACACACACACACACACACACACACACACACACACAAATGCCTGCAGCCGTGATGGCTTCCATCAATAACCCCGATTTCAAACAAACAAAATGACAATTCACAACAGCATTCAATCATTCATTCGTTCTTTATGACATTAAGGTTTGAGCCAATCGCAGATGAGAAATGAGGAAGAGGGCGGGGCTTAAGCCGGACTGGGCCGCCTGTCTGTCACATTCACCCTCTCATCCATGTGTTTAAAGAATCCACGCCATTTTGGACTGACGAACAGCAAAACGCCAGCTCCCGGCAAATTGGCGGTGGCGTCTGATTGATGAATCACGCCACCTGGACTTGGACGCCGTCGGCGCCGCTGCCAATTAGCAGATTGAAACGGGGCGCCGTTCGCCCACGTCGCTCATCGGGGCTGTCGGACGGAGAATCCCGACGTTACGACTCCTGTTACTTTGTCTTATTAACATTTTGTCAGGTGATAAAAACAAAAAGTAAATGTGAGGCTGATGAGAGACTTTTACATCCTTTGTGTGTGTGTGTGTGTGTGTGTGTGTGTGTGCGCGCACGCTTTTTATTTATTCCTGTATTTACTTCATTTTTTTTAAATCCATAAAATCAGTCAAATGAACTGAAGGCATCAAGGAGAAGTGGGATCGTTAATGTAGAATAACACATTAAAAAATGAAATGCTGTTAAAATTAATGAATGAAACTTGTAAGAAAATAAGTTAACTATAAATTATAAAATGAATCACAATTACTCATTATGAATTAGGTTAAATTATGTAAAAAAAACACACAGCTTTCATTTCAAATATAGAACAAATGTTTAGCTAAAAAAAAAATTATCATAGTAATCATAAAAATAATATGATTGATATAACTGCCTGAAATAAAATTAAAAATGAAATGAAATGATTGAAATAGAAGTTAATTTTAAAAAAAAAGTGCTGGGTGTTCTTTTAATAATTTGAACTTTAATGTGCAAATTATTTCACCGGACGAAATAAAAAAAAATAAAATATTGAAAATAAAGAAAGTATAAACAGATAAATAAATACATCAGTTATGTTAAATAAAAAATAAACATATACAAATGTTACCTCTATAAATGACAAATAAATAAATTTTAAAAATGATAAATAACTGCCGTGTTTCATTTCCGATCCTGGCGCCCTTTGACCTACATCCTGGTAATCGAGGGAAAAGTTCAAAATCGCCATTCCCTCACGGGCCGAGGCCATAATCTCTAATCTATAATCTGTAATCTGTAAAACGGCAGCCTCTCTCTCTGCCCGTGTCTGTTTTCAACCGTTGCTGCAAAACACAAGCCGCCGCCGCCGTTTCCGTGGCAATGACATTGCGGTGTTCTGCCAGGCAGATGCGGTGCGAGCGTCGCTTCCTCCTCCTCCTCCTCCTCTTCGCTCTTAATCCCCAAATTATCACGCGCTCTGCAAATCCGACCCCGTCCTCGTCTCCTCCCCTCCCGTGTCACTTCCTCCTCGTTTTGCCTCCTTTCTCCGACTCCCCAGGTTTTTGCCCCCCCCCCCATTCTCCGTTACGCCCTCCACAATCCAATCCCTCTCCAGTAAGGCGGAGACAATAATGGGCCGCCGCTATAATCTAGGAAATAAACAGGGGGGCAAAAGGACGCCGTTTGTTCGCCGGGCGTTGGAACCGCACGGAATTAAGCCGGTCACCTTGAAGGGAAACGCCGGCGTTAGCATGTCTGTGCTAGTTTAAAGTGATGATGATTTGCACGTCTTTGCTAAGCTGAAGCTGGGTAATGATAGTTAGCATGTCTGCACTAGCCCTAAAGCTAGTTGACGGTGTGCAGAGTTTCTGTGCTAGCCCAAAAGCTAAGTGGTGACAGTTGCATGTCTATGCCGACCTTAGCGGCCAAAGTAATAATAGCTAGCATAAGAATAAAGTAAACAACTACCCGTAGCTAAGGGGTGACCGTTAATATGTCTTTGCTTCTCTGAAGCTAAATGACAATAGTTAGCATGCACTTACCTAAAGCCAAATGATTATTAGATTACTAGTATCTATGCAAACCTAAAGCTAAGAATTGGCACTTAGCCTGTGAGTGCTAGCCTATAGCCGAGTGATGATAGCCGCCTGTTTGTGCCATCCTAAAGCTAAATGATAACACTTACCATGTTAGCTAATTGACGGTAGTTAGACTGTAAGTATGTATAAGAATGGCTCTTGTTTGTTACTGTTAGAGTCTGTAAATTATCCCTCCAAAAATAACCCAAACAAAGATAATAATAGATAGAAAAAAAGATACGAATGAACAAATCTCGGGTTTTGCCTCCGAGCGGCGACACCAAGATTGAAAGCGACGCCTGTTAATAACCGTCCGCTTCCTGCGGCGGGGAAACGGCCAGACGAGACCGGTGACAGGTCATCCGTGGGAGTGTGTGTGCATGTGTGTGTGAGTGTGTGTGCATGTGTGTGTGTGTGTGTGAGTGTGTGTGAGCGCCAACAGTTAGCGGACATTAAAAGAGGCCCGTGACGAGCCGGAGACAGAGTGTCAGGAGTATATTTGGGGGAGTCTGACTCCGGTTCCTAAATATAACAGGGCGGAGTGACAGCTGCTCCACGTCCCGGGGCAGGTGGGGCGGGGGGGCTGGTGGGGGGGGTGCTAGCATATCGCGCGGCGGAGGAGGGGGAAGCATGCCTGCAGAAAAAAAAGAAAAAAGAAAAAAAAATCCCAACAACACGCAGAGGAAGACTACAAATGGCTGCCGCCAGCTGCCGCTCTCAGCTTCTATTTAAAGAGCCTCCCCGTTGCACTCGAACGCACCAGTGTCGTTCAAGGACGGGGTCTGTTCTCCGTTAACGGGAGGTTCCACATGGCGGAACTGCGGAGGGGGTCGTTGTGGAACAGCGAACGTCATCCAGGGATTAGGAGTGATCTCATTGAACGGGGACGCAGGGATTATTAAAATAACGGACCTCAGGGTTGGTCAGTGAAGGCCTCATGTGGCCTTCACTGCCTCATGGAAGCTCAGACTATAATGCCATAAAATGCTTTTTTAAGTCCTCAAATGAGAACTTAAAAAGGACAATAGTCTCAAGAAACATCAGGGCTTCATTCATTCATTAATTCTGTTTGTCCTGCAGTAGAGACATGCAACATTCACCCTATCATTCACATGTCAAGGAGAGAGAAATTTCACTCTTTCATTCAAAAATTGTATACGAACAAACATTCACTCTCTCATTCACTTATAAGCATAAAACCATTCATTCATTCACACATTATACAGACATGCAACCATTCATTCATTTGCACGTTATATAGAGACATACAGAAATTCAACCTTCAATCACTTACAGAGACATGTAGCCATTCGTTCATTCACAGGTCATATTGAGACATACTACCATTCACCCTCTCATTCACTTACAGACATACCACATTCATTCATTCACATGTCATCTTCAGACAGGAAGACGAAATGCCACCATTCACCCTATCATTCACTTATGAGACATACAACCATTCATTCATTCATTCACATGTCATATAGGCATATAACCATAAACCTTCTCATTCACACACCATACAGACATACATGCATTCATTCATTCACACGGCATATGGTGACATGCAACCCTTCACCCTCTCATTTATTTATAGACACACAACATTCACCCTCTCATTTGCACGTTAAATAGAGACATGCAACCATTCACCCTCTCATTCACTTTTAGACATACAACCATTCATTCATTCACAAACGATACATTGATAAAACTATTCATTCATTCATTCATGTGTCATTTTAAGACATACAACCGTTCACCCTCTCATTCACTCATAGACATAAATTCATTCATTCATTCACACATCGTAAAGAGACATACCACCATTCACCCTCTCATTTACTCACAGATTCATTGCATTCACCCTCTCATTTGCACATTAAATAGAGACATGCAATCATTCAACATCTCATTCACTTTTAGACAAACAACAATTCATTCATTCATTCACATGGGATCTACAGACATACAACCATTCATTCATTCATTCACACGCCATATACAGATATACAACCATTTATTCAACCATTCAATCATTCACATATCATACATATATACAACCATTCATTCATTCATTAACATGTCATATAGAGACATGCAACAGTCACACTCTCATTCATTTATAGACAAACGACCATTCATTCATTCATTCATATTCACATGTCAAATAGGAACCACCATTCAGCCTCTCATCCAAATGTAATTTATAGACTTATAACAATGAACCCTGTCATTCACACGTAATGCAGAGACACAACGATTCACCCAGTCACACGTCATACGGAGGCACACAACTAATCGCTCATTCATACGTCACACCCACATGCAAGCATTCACTGTCCGTTCGGGAGGCGGAGCCAGGAAACCCCGCCCCCCGGGAAACATCAGGATAACGAGCATTACGAGAGCTTCTAGGCCGATGGTCGGAAACCTGACCCGTAAGTAAGCAAACGTGAATAATGAGCGCTTAATAAGGCTTGAATTCTCGGGGGGGCAGTTTTAAATCGACCTGCTTTTAGCTTTTAGACAAAAAATAAATTAATAGATAAAAAAAGTCAAACCCAGACAGGAAGTAAACTCCCAGACAGGAAGTTGAAAAACAAACGAATAGATAATAAATAAAAGTTCTGCTTCAATGTCCTCAACTATTTCCTGTCATGTCGTTAGTATTTATTACAATTTTCCAAAATATTTTTTAAATGATATTTGTTGTTATTATATTTATTGTTATTTACGCAATTTGTATTTCATCCATTATGAATGCGTAAATCTATTTTTTTTCTCATTCATATATATCATATTATTGATGTAAAATTCATAATTCTTTCCCAGCTCTATTCTTCTTTATTTCATCTATTTTTCATTTTTTACATTTTGCTTCATTGTATTTTATCTAATATATTTTATGTTTGTATTTTTATATATATTTTTGACTACATATGTTTTCATTCAACTTTCTCTCCATTTTATTTTACAATTTCATTTTTAAATCAATTCAATAATCTATTTATTATTTTTATTGCATCCTGCATTTTGGGTTGGACGGCCGGCCAACAGTTGCTGAGCAAGAGGAAGCCAAAGCGGACCGAACCATTTGAGCGCTTCCCTCGGGAACAATGAAGGTCGGGGGGTTTTGCAACCGCCGGCCGGCCACGCTTTTTTCACCAAACTGTCCTATGAGACAGTCGGACACTGTTTTGTCCACGCCCGTCTTTAATCGACCGTGGGACGGAAACCGGACCGAACCAAGAGGGTATCGGCGGTGGGGGACTGGAGGGGACGGTCACATCTGCGACTTCACCGAGCAAAACAAACCATCTGAAAACCTTCATCTCCCGCGTCACGAACATCAACAAGACGCCCTCCTCCACCCTCCAGCTCCACCTTTGACCCCAGCGCCAGGGGTCACTGCAGGCCCTGCCCCCCCAAACACACGCACACGCCGTCAGTGCAGAGGCATGCAGCTCCACTGGCGTCCGTCCACACTTGGCCTCTTCTTGCTTATTTATAGCAGACGGGGTAATTGAAACCAAATGTGTTTGGGGGGGGGTGTAGGACCCCCTGACACTCCTCCCCCGAAAACCCCCTTCACATTTTTTTTTCTACCCCTTTTTATTCAAAATAAATAAAACATAACTTCATATCTGGCGAAGTCATCACTTCATGGATCTAACCACTTGAGCGGAAGAGGAGGGGTGGAGGTGCTTGATAATAAAATGCGAGAAATGGGGGTCCTTTTTAAAAAAATTAAGCGACTAGCATGTTAGCATTCCCCCCTCCCCACACCCCCTTTCACATTTTCTTTCCTACCCCTTTTTATGAAAAAAAACCTGAAAAACTTCATATCTGGCAAAGTCATCATTTCATGGATGCAACCACTTGAGCCGCGGACGGGGGGGTACTTCATAAGTGCTCCAATAAGATGTGAGAAATTAGCGTCCTGTTTTGAAAAATTAAGCTACAAGCATGTTAGCATTCCACCCCCTACACCCGCCGTCAAATTTCCTTTTCTACCCCTTTTCATTTAAAATAAATAAAAAATAACTTCATATCTGGCGAATTTATCGCTTCATGGATGCAACCACCTGCGCGGAGGAGTAGGAGTGGAGGTGCTTTATAATACAATATGAAAAATTGGCATTTTATTTTAAATAAAGCTATGAGCATGTTAGCATTCCCCCCTCCCACACTCATACACACACAAACAACAAAGCCCCGCCCCTTGACAACAACAACAACCAATCCGTAGAATCAAACATGGCGGCTCAGCCGGACTTACCATGTCGTCCGCCCCCCCCCACCTTGTCCTTTTATGTTTTTTTTTGTTTGTTTTCTTTCTTATTCTCTCTCGCCAAAACTTCCTCCTCCTCCTCCTCCTTCTTCTTCTTCTTGGCGGTCTCTCGGGAAACGGACGAGGATCAGATAACAAAAATAAATAAATAAATAATAAAGTGTGTGTGGAAAAGTGTGGGTATCGGTGTGTTTGGAGGCGAATATGGACGTGAGGCCTTCACTGACCGACTCCAAGTAGCAGCTACTGCCTTCCTTCTCTCCGCCTCGCTCCCCCTTGTCAGCTTTTTCCAATAACAGACCGCCTCCCCTCCTCCGCTCCCCCCTTTTCCTCCCCCCGCCCCTTTTGGCCGAGTCCCCCGAGCAGCGAGCGCCTGTTACACGGACTTTTTTTTCCTCCTCTTTCCTGCCGTCCCTCCTTCCGTCCGCCCCCTCCAGGACTCCCTCCATTTTTTTTTTTCTTTTTCTATTTTAAAACACTTGTTGGCCCGTCTGGGTTGTGTTTCCTCTCTGGCCCGTGGAGGAGAAAGATGAGATCCAGGGGAAAAATAAAAAAAAAACTTAGAAGAAGAAGGGAAAAAAAACAGACTATTAGCTTTGTCATCAAGCACTTTTTTCTTTTTACTCTCATTTTATTTTCCTGCCGTCGTCTTTTCAAAAAAAGGTGGGGTGGCAGCAAGGGCCTCGACTCCATGTGGAATTCATCGGCCAGCGGTCAAAGTCGGCATTTTCCACATTCTTTGGCGAAACCCGACGGCGGGTCCATGTGAAGACATCCCAGCACTTTGTTTGCTTCTGCAAGCATCCATTTATTCATCCATTTATGGAGCTTCTATTTTATGTATTGATTTTATCTATTTAAGTGTCTATTTTTTTATATGTCTACTTATTTATTCACGTGTTTACCATTATCTTCTTTTTGCATAATTATTTATTTACCCATCTTCTCTATATAGTTGTGTACTTTTTCATGTGTATCTATTGATTATTTTCATTCATTACTTTATTGATTTTATCTATTTATGTAAACATTGATCTACTGCATATCTATCAACTTATTTATTCATCTTTTTTAAATTTTAGGTATTTATTCATTTATTCATTTACCAATACTCTATTTGTCTATGGTTAATGTTTTAGTTAATTTAGTTAATTATATTTTTATGTGTCGACTTATTTACGCATCTACTTATTTACTCATCTTTTTGATTTTATTATTTTAGATATTTATTTATTTATTTACCAACATTGTATTTATTTTCTTTTCATGGGAATATATCTATTTATTTTATTTACTTTTACTATTTATCTATTTATAGCTATATTTGTATTTATCAGTATCTATTTATTTACCCATCATTTTTATTTAGCCGGGTACTTTTTCACGTATAATATTGATTTCTTCATTCATTCATTTACTCATTTATCGTATGTGCATTTAATGAATGTGCAGAGAGAGAGACGGACATTGAAATAAATAAAATTTCTATTATAAATGACTGTCATCGTCCATGTTTATCCATCCGTATCATATTTAATTAACATTTAATCACTGTAATTCATTTTATTTCTTTTCATTTCCAATTTCAAATAAGTTTCATTTAATTTCAATCTATTTTATTTTATTTTATTTTAATATCATTTTGATTGTTTTATTTTTATTTTTTTTATATTACATATCTATTTTTTTTTTTTATTTTTTTTATTTTATATCCCTGTCACACTCGAAATCAAAACTCTGCAAAGTGTTGATTTTTCAGCTTCTCCTTTTTTGGGGGCAAATCGTTTTTTTTTTTTTGTTTTACTTTACATTTTTTGGGGGCCCTCTGTGCACGAGCACGCGCACGATCACATGCACCAACATGGGCACGTGGGCTGGAAAAGAGAGGGATAGATGGAGCGATTTGGAGAATGCAGATTCCTCTACTCCGCTTTCATGTCGAGCGAGGCCCGGAGACAAAGCCCCACTTTCTTTTCTGTCCTCCTCCTCCATCCTTCTCCTCCTCCTCCGTCCTCCCTCTCTCCGCGGCCACACTGATCCCATTCTCTCCGCCCGTTTGTTTTCCTGATCCCTCCTTTCTTTGCCGGGCACCCGTGTTTTCGTTCTTGAAGGAGGTTAAAAAGGGGCTCCTGGAATTTCGACATCTCTTTTTTCTTTCCCTTCTTCTTCCTCCGTTCCTTTCTGTGTGAACGACATCAGGACACTCAGTCTTTCACTTGCTGTGGACACATTCACCCTCTAATCATAGCTACATGGATTCCATTCACTCCTTCATTCACTGACACGTTCATATTGACATATAACCCTTCACTCGTCATATTGACATACATCATTCACCCTCTCATTCACATATATAGAGATAAATCCATTCACTCTTTCATTCACTTGTCATAAAGAGATAAATCCATTCACACATTGCATACATAAAAATGCAGTCACCCTTTCATTCACATATAATATTTACATGCGCCCATTCACCCTCTCATTCACACTTTATAAAGACATTAATCCAGTCACCCTCTCATTCACACGTAAATTAGACATGCAAGCATTCACCCTCTCATTCACTCTTCATATATAGATAAGCCATTCACCCTCTCATTCACTTATATAAAAATACATCGATTCACCCTCTCATTCACTCATCATATAGACATTCAACATTCACCCTCTCATCCACTTTTCATATATAGTTACAGCCATTCACCCTTTCATTCTTCATCATATAGACATAAAACATTCACCCTCTCATTCACTTACAGAGACATACATGTGTTCACCCTCTCATTCACATGTCATAGAGACATACAACCATTCACCCTCTCACAAATCACATCGAGACATGCAGCATTTCACCCATTCACCCTGTCATCCACTCACCATATAGACAAACAACCATTCATCCTTTCATTCACCCGTCCTACAGACCATGACCATCTTTTGGAGACATACAGTATTTACCCTCTCACTCACAGATCGTGTAGAAACACACAACCATTCCCTAAACTCATTCTTAAATCTAGTTTACAGATATCCATGATGACCAGCCCCCCCCCCGCCCCTTCGCCCCCGGTGGTGGAAAGGGGGAACTACGCCCGTCATTCAGAAACGAAACAGAAGAAAAAAAGCAGCCGCGCGCCTTTCTCTTCCCGAAAAATAGAGCTGGTTCAGGTTTCGGGGCAACCATGAGTTTGTCTGCTTGTCTAAGTCGCACTAATCCCAAAAAGCCACGGGAAATTCAGAGAGAACACGGAGCGACAACAAAAGCCGGGGTTTCGGGCGCCACCGCCGTTACTGTGGAAGGATGATTTCTTTTCTCTGAGAGAAACTCGGAACTGAGAGCGTCGGCGACTTTGGATTTCCAGGCAACGTCGGCGAACCCAACAAGGATGCTGCACGTGAACACTTCCACACTACGGTGGCCAAGCAGAGACCAGAAGGTAAAGATGGAACAGCCAGTCAGTGAAGGTGGGACTCAGCGTTAAACAAAATGGTGGATTCTACTGGGCTAAGTGCATGTGTGCTCGCCTCCGGCAGGAAGTGCACACTCCTGGTATCCGAACCGGCCATGTTAGTAGCGGCGGCCATCTTTGTTTTGGATCAAACCATACGTTTCCAATCCGACCACTCGTCCAGGGTCAGGAAGTGGGAAGAAACCATAGAGGTCATCAACGGGGGGTTCAGCAAGTGGACCAACCCAGAGCGTTCCACACAGAAGGAGTCTGAAGTGCTAATTGTCATCCGACTGAGAGGAAAGGTTCTCCCTCCTGTGAACTTTATAAGTACTCATTTGGATACCACACAACAGCTAGTTAGCTTACAAGGGACACCTTTGGCGCTGTGTGGATTTAGGATAGCTGTTAGGATTCTATGGAACCCAGCTGCACCTAAGCATCCCCTTAGCATCCCCTTAGCATCCCCTTAGCATCTCCTTAGCATCTCCTTAGTATCTCCTTAGTATCTCCTTGCTCCAATAGGCACTAATTCAGATCCAGCATAGCAGCTACGTTAGCTTACAGGCGACACCTTTGGCGCAGTTACGATTCTGTGGAACCTAGCTGTGCCTGAGCATCCCCTTAGCATCTCCTTCTGGATCTGGATACAACACAACATCTACATTAGTCTACAGGAGACACCATGGATTAGCATTTTCCTGCTCAGCGGTCGCCCGAGAGGAAACCGCCATTTCAAAATAAAAGCCCGAGAATCCCAGGTTGGTGTTCGTGTTCCCGCGGACTTTTCCAGATGTCTCAAACCACTACAGAGCAAAATGTCTGAAAAAAGTGCGGCAGCTTGTTTGTGTGCTTGTGCCCGATGCCGTTCCCATGGAGACGCCTAACAAGAGTCATTTAATTCATTTTTTTTTTTCCGCGCTGCCCGCCGGGACCTCAGAAACAACAATCCCCGCCGCCTGGCTTCTTTCAACCAAGGATCATTCCCAGCATGCCTTGCTGCTTCTTTTTTTTTTTTTTGAGTAAAGAGCAGCCAATTAGGAGGCCCGGCGGCTCCGGAGTCGGTCCGGAACGCCGGCGTCCTCAGCTGAATATGAACCCGCCACAGATGTCGTCATGAATAAATACAGCTATTTATTTCAAACCTCCAGCTGGATTCTAAAAAATAAATAAAAAAGAAAAAAGAAAAAAAAGTGCTCCGTTGTTTACTGTTTCCACCTCCTCCGTCTGTCTGCCCCCCCTCCACCCTTCCACCCTTCTTTTCCACCTCCACCGCCACCCGTCTCAGAAGTTCAGACATTGATGGGGAATAATGATCTCAAACGAGAAATTAGCCCCCTTCATCCACGTTTCTCCAGGGGGCGAAGCAACAGCAAGCAGACGTTTAGCGTTTTTTTTCATTCATTCATTCATTCACGCATATACACTCATTCATTCATTGTCAATGAAGGTGGACGTTAATGATACGACTGATACTAAAATTTGTCTAAACACGAACGAATGAATGAACAGATTTTTCCCTGAAGAAAAAACAGCTTCTAAAATTTGTAAAAACAACAAAATATGATCCAAAAATAAGCTAAAATTTGTCTGAAAATTAATGAATGAATATGTGAGTAAGTGAGTGAGTGAGGGGGTGAATGGTGGCATAAAGTATGAATGAGGGAACGTCTTTATGAACGAGTTGGGAAGTGAGAAAATAAGTGAACGAGTGAATGAGTGAGTGAGTGAGGGAGTGAATGACTAAGTGGGTGAATGAGTGGATGAATGAGAGGGTGAATGAGGAAGTGAATGAGAGGATTGTGTGAGTGAGTGAGTGAGTGAGTGAGTGAGTGAGTGAGTGAGTGAGTGAGTGAGTGAACAAGTGAGTGAGTGAGCGGGTGAATGAGTGAGTCAGTGAGTGGACGAATGAGTGAGTGGGTGAACGATTTCAAGGCTCTCTATGTGATCCTGTGATTGGTCCGGGATGAGCCCCCCTCTTCCCTTCTCGTTCAATCACTGCCAGGAAGCAGGAAAAAGTGATATAGAACACAAACCAACCAATGAACGTCGTTCAGAGCTTCTTCTCCACAAAGTTTTTTCACATATGAGGCCTTTTTTTAAAAAAGGGGAATCCATGAGCCGCTCTGATGTATATTTGATGATTTGCTGTTATGCCCCTACAGATGTCAGCTAAGCTAACTAGCGCAGCTGATGCTCACCTGGGAGAACGTCTCATGATAAAAAAACAAAACAAAACAAAACAAATACGCAGAACCTGTCTGCAAACTCATCTTCTGCTGCCTTAAAAATCACACCTTTTGGTCGTGGTTATTTCTAGAAAACACACACATGCATGCACGCACACACACCCTGCTGAGAGCTGTAGAGATAACATCGCCCCGTCTTTAAAAACCTCGAAACGGCTCCTTTTATCTTGCTGCGGCGCCGCTTGTTAAATTAAATTAGACGTCCTGAAAGGTTCCCCGTTCGCAGACGCCCCCGTCTCCAGAGGAGGAGGAGGAGGAGGCGCAAGAGGAGGGTTCGCCCGTGAAAAGGGCTGCATTTCAGCGCAATGTCGGCTTTTCTGGAGCGATGTGTAAAAAACAAAAAAGGCTAGCAGTCAAGCCAATGTGTGATCAAAGCGGGAAGGGAAAAGAGGGCCGGGCTTCGTCGCCATAGGTTCTCAAACCTCCTACTCCGTTCCTTCCCTCTCGCCGTGCACGCCTGCAAGGTGGCGCCATTTTTAAAGTCGACCCTTGATCCAGGACAGAGCCCTGATTGGCTAACCGTCACAATGCTAACATCCTGATGCTATTTTAATGATGGCGTAGCTTCATTTAAGGAACTTCCCCCTTTGACGCAGAACCACCAGCTGAGGTCTGAACATGAGGAACCTTCATCCAACACCTTGCATCTTTTCAGACCATGAAGATCTCCACGGATAAGCTCCTTTGCTAACCTGCAGTCATTTTTTTTTAAAATCATCTATCAAGCTAATATTTGCATAAAACCACAATGACAGATGAATGAATGAATATATATTTTCCCTGAAGATAAAACAGCTTCTATAATATGTCAAAACAGCAAAAGACGATCCAAAAATGAGCTAAAATTTGCCTACAAATGAATGAATGAATAAGTGAATGAGGTGAATGAGTGGATGAATGAGTGATTGAGTGAGTGAGTGGAGTAAGTGAATGATGGAGGGAGTGAGAGGATGAATTAGTGAGTGAATGATGGAGTGAGCGGGTGGATGAATAAGTGAATGAGGGAGTGAGTGGATGAATGAGTGAATAAGAAAGCAAAGAAGGGAGTGAATTAACAAGTTAGTTGAGTGAGCAAGTGAGAGGGTGAATGCATGAAGGAATCAATGAATGATTGAGTGAGTGGGTGGATGAGCGACTGAATGAGTGGGTGAATGAGTGAACGAGTGAGTGAGTGAGTGAGTGGGTGACTGAGTGAGTGAATACATGTTGAATACAAACAAATGACGTGTGAATGAGAGGGTAAATGGTCTGTCTAGATGACCCTGCGGTTGGACTTGTCATGCTGCCTCTCATCCAATCACGGCAGGGATAATCTCCGGCACTCCCCGCAACCCTGAGTGCAGGCTAAGCGCTGTGGATAATGAATGAACGGATGAATATTTCAGCGCCGGCTCTCCGAGCGTCCTCTAAATCTCAGAGGTTGCGGTTCGGAGAACGTTTCCTTTCTTTCTGGCCTTCTCACTTCCTGCCGTTTCGTATTTTTAGCCCACGGCTAATGAGCATATTCAAATGTAAGCATTTTAGCATAGCGGCAAGCAGCCATTAACGCCCGGAAAGAGGAGGAAGAGCGGAGGGACCCCTGCAGGGGCCGTCTTGGAACTCCCCTTCCTCGCCGGAGCGACCTATTTCCGTCAAACTATCCGTAACGCCGTGACGGCGAGAAGACAGACGACCTGGAGGATCTTCTCCGCCGCCGCTGCCGCCACCGCCACATTCACAACGATACGCTCTGCTTTCCCGCCGTCTGTTTCTGTCAGAGGAGCTCATCCGCCAGTGATCACAGATCGCCTCCTATCAATGGAGCTGTCAATCAGACCCCATCCTCTCCGCCCAGCCAATCGGCCTACGCCTTATTTGTTTTATTAGCAAAGGAGAAGCCGAGCGAACGACCCCCGACCCCTTTCATGTTTGTGCGCGTGTTGCATAAGTAGTGTTCTTTTTATTGTCATTCATTCATTCATTCATTCATTCATTCAATATCTGTTTTGGTTGAGCCTGAGATGTGGCCGGTCGCCGGTCGATCGCAGGGCCAAGTATAGAGACATGAAACCATTAACTCATTCATTCACACAATCATTCACTCATTCATTCACACGCTGTATAAAGGCATGAGACTATTCAGTCATTCATTCACACGTCATGTTGGGACAAAGAACCATTCACTCATTCATTCACATATGATATAAAGACACGAAAAATTCACTCATTCATTCACAGATCATGTTGGGAAAAACAACAATTCACTCATTCATCCACATGCGATATTAAGACAGGCGACCATTCACTCATTCATTTACAGTCTGTATAAAGACAGGAGACGATTCACTCATTAATTCATTCACACGCCATATAGGGTCTAATGACCATTCACTCATTCATTTACATGCGATATAAAGACATGGAACTATTCATTCATTCCCATCCCAGATTTGGACAAACAACCATTTACTCATTCATTTACATGCCAAACAAAGACTTGGGACCATTCACTCATTCATTCATTCATTCACACGCCATGTGGGGAAAACAGCCTTTCACTCATTCATTCTCTTGTCATATTGGTACAAACAACAATTCACTCATTCATTCAAACATCATATGGGGAAAAACAACAATTCACTTATTCATTCACTTGCGACATAAAGGCATGAAACCATTCACTCATTCATTCATATGTCATATGGGGACATGAAACCATTCACTCATTCATTTGCACATCATGTTGGGACAAACAACAATTCACTCATTCATTCACATGCGATACAATGGCATGAAACCATTCACTCATTCATTTACATGCAATATTGGAACAAACAACAAATCTCTTTTATTCACACGTCATTTGGGGTCTAAGAAGCATTAACTCATTCATTCAAACTTCATATAAAGACATGAAACCGTTCACTGATTCATTCACACATTACATAGCCATTCATGTGTCACATGGAGAAGAAAAAAATTCACTCCCACGTTATACAACGACATCCATCCAATGAAAAGGCCCGGCTCATGCGCCTTCGTTTCCACAAGCGTCGTTCCGCCTCACTGCAACCGAAGCCGCCGCTTATCAGTGTCCCTGTTTGTTTCCAAGCAACGTGGACGCCGGCGCAGGACAATTAATTTAATCTGAAATGAACACAATCGCACAAAATACGGCGCCCGTGTGTGTGTGTGTGTGTTCAAGCTGACAGGCGAATGAAGCAACCCGAAAATGACGCCAAGCGGAAAAAAAGGGAAAATGACCCGAAACAAATAAATGAATACCTGACAAGGCAGGTTTGAGACAATGATAATAATAACAATAATAATAACAAACAGGAAGTGGTCATCAATCGTGACAGGAAGTCATGTTACAGATGTAATTTGGGGAATCTGCTGCTTGGCTTGAATCAGGCGGAGCCGCGGCCGAGAGATATTGTTTTTCATTTCTTATTTAATTCTTATTTATTTATTTCTTGTATTTATTTATATATTTCTAATCTTTATGTATTTATAACTGTATATTTTACTCGCTCTACTAGCAGAATGTAAAAAAAGATCCTTCTCAAAATAAAAGCTCGGCAAAGAAAATGTAGACATTTTTTAAAAACCATGGATAGTACCATTAAAAATACAAATAATCATAATGCTGAGGTAAGACTACTGCTAATACTCCTACTATGAATACTGAAGTAAGTCTACTACTACAATCAATAGTAATAATGATATCAACACTAATGTAAGAATACTACCAGTGCTACTTCAAGTACTACTAAGAGTCTTCTGCTGCGAATACTAACAACGACCGTAATACTAATATCAACAATAATAGAGAGAATGCTTGAGTACTACTACTCCGACTATCATTACTTACTGTACTACTGCTGCTTCAACTGAATTTACCACTACTGATACTACTGCTGCTACTGCTACGACTACTACTACCAATACTACTTCTAATACTACCATTTCTTCCACAACAGCTACTACGAATAACAATCGCAATGAGAATACAAGAGTACAACTCATCCTACCACCAATACTTTTCTGCTCCAGTTGCTATAACTCATACTACTACCCATACTTCCCATACTACTACTACGACTACTACTAAATACAAAATAATAGTAGTATTAATAATCATGACAATTATGGTAATACTGATAAGAATTAGAATGAGAATACTATGGTACAAGTACTCCTACCACCAGTACAATTCTACTACTATCTCTTCTACAAGTACTGCTATAACTACTGCTCCTGCTTCTAAGAGTACTAAAACTACTTGCAAAATACATGACAACAACAACTTTATATGTTATTGATGATCTAATAAAAAAAATCAATACTACTTCTGCTGCTGCTAAAAATAATAATAACAATAAAAACAATGAGAATACAAGAGTAAACCTTACCCTGCTACAGCTGCTATAACTAATCCTACTACCCATACTACTACAATGACTAATACTACTAAAAACAAAATAATAGTAGTGGTAATAATCATGATGATAATAACAAATAACAAATAATAATAATAATAATAACAAGATTAAAAATGAGAATATGAGAGCTAGGGTAAAACTACAACCACCAGTACAATTCTGATACTACCTCTTCTTCTACTACTACTACAAGTACGACTCCTGCTTCTAAGACTAATAATAATAAAAATAATGCTAATAATAATAACACCAACAATACTGCTACTACGACAACTACTACTACTACTATTACGACTGATGATAATAATAATACTACTAATAATAACAACAATGCTACTACTACTACAACTACTACTACTCCTACTACTAGTACTACTACTACTACGATTACTACTTTTGCTACTACTAATAATAATGAGGTAAAGGGGTCGTCCTCCTTTGGAGACGATGAATTTAAATTAACAATGACAGAAATAACAGTCGGCCTGCAAGTGGCGCGTTCGAGTCCCACGGATTATCCGGTAACCAGACCGCTGCCTAATCGTCAGGGATCGATCGTCTGAGTTGAACAGAACCTCCCGATCAGAACGCCGTCCCTTACGAGCGCCGCTGTTCTCCAGTTAATTATCAGCCCCGCCATAAGAAGCAGAGGCCCTCTGGGGGAATCACCCTTCCATTTGTATTATTGATCTTTCCGCCACCGGAGACTCAGAAAAGGCCTGAAAAAAAAAAAAAAAAAGCTGGAAATCAGACGCTAACAAGCTAACGGATTAGTGAGACGTCAAGCCGATGAGGAGCAAAACAATTTTGACTCGTTAAAAAAAAAAAACAAGACAAGGTGGAATTAATAACATTAATTATCTCTCGGGGCTCGCCGTTCGCAGACGGCGGCAAGCTGCCACGCTTCGCCGCCTTGCTGCAAAAGCGCAGATTAGCGTTTGTGCTTAAATCCTCTCATTTTCCTTCTTTGTGAAGATGAATTTTCTGATGCAAGCCCTGTGTTTGTTCTCCTCCCGGAGCTCCTGGACTCCACCGCCATGTTTTCGAGCAGTTAACCCACATCAAGCTAAAGGCCAGAGGCTGATTTGACGTTGCTATTGTCTCCAAGATGCCGTCCTCCGGCTCGTGATGCCTTCAGGTTCTCTGCCCTTCTGCTGCAGAGCGTTCCATCAGAGGTCCGCCAAGGCTCCAGCTTTCTACCTTCTTGCCATCCAACTACGTTCCTCAGCTGTCATTCCACCAATCGTCACAGAGATGCTGCCAAAATTAAAAATCCATAAAGCGAGCAGGAAATTACCCTAATTGTTTTTGTATCGACGTTGTTTTCTTCAGCGACGACAGGTGATTTTTATAAATGACCGACCCCCCCACCCTCCCACCGATCAGGGACCATGGGCTCCTGGACTCATGTCAAACTCCAAAGACTTGGACCAAATAAAGGAAGATAAAGATAAATTCATGGGTTAAGGACAGAAAAGATAAGAAATGCTAATGAAAATTAAAATGTATTTTATAATTCCCATTAAGGAGGAAAATAGTCATTGTAGTCGCGATGCTATTGTTTCTGTCATCGTTGCTGTTCTCCTTCTTCTAATTAGTATTATTATTATTATTGTTATTATCATAATGGTATAATTGTTATGATTATTTAATATAATTTTTTGTGATAGATTTTTTGTGGGATGCTATTATTGTTGTTATGATTGTTTTGTGGGTACTATTACTTTTATAATTATTACTATCATGATGATGATAATTATAATTATCACGATGATGATAATTATTTTGTGATGGTTATTATTATTATTATTGTTATTTATGTTTATTTATAGGTATTCACATTTTTATTATTATTTATCTTCTTCTTATTATTATCATTATTATTATTATTATTATTGTTATTCATGTTTTGTGGATGTTTTTATTTTTATTAGCAGTATTTTTGCAGGTATTGTTAACAATTCTTTATTATTATTGCTATTAATGTTATTGCCCCGTTGTTTAGTTGTTTAGCTAGCTGATGTGAAAACGGTCTCCAGGAAAGAGCACAAGGTCTTTCTATTTTTTTTTTTCATTTTTCATTTTCTAACTTCCTCCTTAAAGCTTAGCACGCGTAGCTTTCACCCTAATCACATGTCAGTCACGTGATCCGACGCCATGGTAAAGCGAAGCGATGAAAGGGCCTGCATAGGCAGAGCCAAGCACGTTCCCTTCAGGCTATTACCATAGCAATAACGCCATAAACGAACAGCGAACGCTGTGATGAGCGCCGACAAAAGCGTGTCGGGATTCCGCCCCGCGGCCAGGAAAGGCAGCAGAATAGGCTAATCTCCCTGCTATCACGCGGTTCCCGGGCTAGTTTTCCTGCATGCTCTCACACGAGCAACTGTAACAGCGGCGTCTTCTCAGCTTCTTCTTCTTCAAAAAAAGTAAAAACGAAAAAAAAAAAACACTGGTGATGAAAGGGTGAAAATCCCCAGGGGGGATTAAAATGTGCAGCGAGCAGAAGGTTAAGGATTAACACATATTAAACGTGTTCCGCTCAATCGGCACAGTGGCGCTAAGGAGTGAGCTAACAGGAAGTGAAGGGGCTTTGGGTGTAAAAGTGGCAGGCAGGCGGTGAGAGCGGAAAAACGCTGCACAAATGAACACAAGAATATAAACGTGAATGCATGAATTTAAACGTGATTTTCTTCAGGCGTGATTCCTCTTTGATGGAGGATGAACGGATGAATGAGTGAGTGATAAAGACATGGGTGGGTGAATGAGTGAGCAGGCGAGAAACTGAGTGGGCAGATGAATGAGTGAGTGAATGGACGAGTGAGGGAGGGAGTGAATAAGTAGGTAAGTGAGTGAGTGAGTGGGTGAGTGGATGAATGAATGAATGAGTGAGTGGGTGAGTGAATGAATGAGTAGGTAAATGAGTGAGTGAGTGAGCGATTGGGTGAGGGAGTGAATGAGTGAGCGAGTGAATGAGTGAGTGAGTGAGTGAGTGGGGGGTGGTTGAGGGAGTGAATGAGTGAGTGAGAGGGTGAATGACTGAGTGAATAAGAAAGCAAAGGAGGAATTGAATTAATGAGTTAGTTGAGTGAGCAGGTGAGAGGGTGAATGCATGAGGGAATCAAATGAATGAGTGAGTGGATGAATAAAGAAAAAAAGTATTTTTCCGACAACCTTCTGCTCAGACATCAGTGACCAAAGTGATGAATGAATGAGTGAATAAATGAGTGAGTGAAGAAACCGATGCATATTTCCATCAATCGTTTCTTGATGAGATATTGATGGAAGGAAAACAAAGATGCCTTGTGGCCGTCTGGAGAGCCTGCTGCCAGTGGGGGAAGGGGGGGCGACAGGGGGGAGGAGGTGGTGTTTGTGGGGGGGGGGGGGGGGGACGTGTGAATCCCCCTGGGGGAGAGTCTATGGAAAAAAGAAAGGCGTGGAATTCGGGGCAACCGAAACGGAAGTAAGCCCTC